>PVMI01026230.1:3552-39123 GCA_008528875.1 Aulacorthum solani
GTAATAATAGTACAAAAATTACCAGATTATTAAAACACGGATATCATCATCTCACGAAATTTACTTTCAAAGTTTCAAGCATCCACCGGTTCATAGAACGTTTCAACTAACCAATAATATTATTTTACTTATACTTTTCCGAACTCAAATTGCTTGAAAGGAAACAGATAACCTTTTTATTATTCTGAATATTTACATACAACATACCAATATATATATATTTTTTTTTTTTACATAAAAGATACGATCGTAAGAACTAAGAACATACAAATGAAAATATGTTTGATTTAGTTGTGTAATGCGAACTTGTTATTGCTACCTGAATTCTAGTGAATTAAAGTCGGTCACAATATTATTATGCTGACATGTCGTAATAAGCATAACTTTTTAATAGTTATGTTTATTTCAACAATTTTTTTTTATAACATGTAAGCTTATACAATGCATATTTTATGTGATTGTGCTGATGGTATATTAAATTTAACCATAGGATCAAAATACCTGAGTTTTATTTATGATTACATCTACAGGATATGCGAGTCATAATAATTATGAATGAAATACAATAATATAATTGATACATGTTGTACACGTGTGTTGTATCATATACCTACTTACTGATATATTTTATTTTTAAAGTGACTGAAAATATATACTTATGAAAGAGCTCATTTTTCAGAACAATAATATTATTGTTTTTTTTTTTTTTGTTAATTCTCGACAACAATGGCCATTGAAATTTAAATTACAGTAAGCTATAAGGTTAATTACAATGTGTACTTGTGATTTTTTGTGATTAGTGACTTGGTGAGAGATTTGGATAGGAATACCGAGTATTATAAATCTGGGTTTCCCGCCTATCCTTATCGCAGCCTGTAGGTTATTCAGTTAATTTGCGTTTATGACTTTAGGCTGGTACTACAACTAACGCACAACGCACATGAGGAATTCCACCACTCTGATAATAATTGTGTGAGTGATGAGTATGACTTAAGGATACTGGGCTAAATGATTGTGGATATTTTTTTTTACTTATTATATTTTAACAATACAATTACCTATTTAAATGTATCGTGAAAGTTTATTAACTGGTATGGATAGTAAACAATATCTGTATTTACTAATAATTAATTAGATAATATGATATAATATATATTTTGAACATCAATACTGTTATGTATAGTCTTAACAATGTATAAAACGTTGTCTATTTACTATATGGTGCAGATATATATCATATATGTATGTAATTTATATTGTACTCATCTTACACGGTTTATATACAAACAGTTTCGAGAGAATTTAAACGTAAATCTAATATTGACTGCAGTCTATAAGTTGAGAAGTGATATATTGGCAAAAATTAGTTCAGTAAATCTTATAATTAAATATGACTGAAAAAAAGTAAATTATTAATAGAAGGTATAATAGATAATATACCCATCATAAAATATCCTTAGAAATAGAGGCTAACACATAGTTGATGCGTTATGCTCTGAATCGTTGTTCGTATAAATTGAATACCTACATGGCTACATGGTGTAGGTACAATAGGTACATACTACAATACTACGTAATATACAATTTAATACAATCTAAAACCTACTACCTGTTGATTAGTGACTGCCTATATACACCAGAGTCATTTCCCAATATTTTTTTTTAGTTTTAGATGTCATGTAAGTCAAGATCATAACTAGATTGGATTTACGCAGGAGTTCAAATGTTAGTTAGAGAAGTAGGTATACAGCGTATGAGAATAATACAGTGGAGTATTACAATTGTTTAAAATCTTAAAATATTTTGCGTTGTTGATTTTGTATTTATTATAATAATTTGTATAATTAAATTACCTACCTACTTACATAATTTCAGTTCAATATTCAATGTTTATTGTATGATAATATGGTGTTTCCCACTCTGAGAGATATTACACGAAACCATTTTTTTTTTGTATTATTTTTTTTATTATTTATTATATTTCAAATATTATTATTATGTATGGGAAAATATTTAGAATTTAACTTGCAAGGATATTTAGGTAGGTAATTAATTCATATTGCAGAATTATTATGTACCTATAACTAGACTTTCCTCACTTTGTATAATTTTACACTAATGATGTGAAAAAAAAACAAAATTGTCCTTGTCGAGTGAGGAAACTTTTTTGTAGACAACGTCTCTGATTAATTTGATTATGTAGTGAACTGTAGTTATAAGTATAGTATAAGTAATAAAGGCGTCTGAACAAGATGCAGAGATCGAATATCTTAATTCTTAGGTCAACTTGATTACCTATTCTACTTCAACTATTAGGTTACACGTCACTACAATATATTACTTATATTATTATTGGTTAATGCCTAATGGTTATAAGTTGCCTAATGGTTATAAGTTATAACTACTGTTACTTACAGTGAAACACTTACTTAAAAAAAATAAAAAATATGAAGTTTCGAATACGGAATTTTATGTACGAGTTTATACTTTATACCTATTTATACAATACGTAATATACCAATATGTTTCATGAAATTGACAAACATTTATTATTAAGAAGATGTCAGCGCACTGTTTGTTTTCTCCATCAGGACAACAAGTAACATAGACGCATTTAAGCAGAATCATTTTTTTATGCCTATGAGTAATTTTAGAGTAAAATCAATCATTACAATAAAGACGATGTACAATAATATTTTTGAACGTATGACACATAGATATGTCTAAATATTGTTTCCAAAAATTTAAACATCATTTCACTTTACACATTTTATTTTTATTTTGAAGGTCGAATACAAAGCTAAATAAAAAATACAACCGATATACCTGATCCCCAAAAATATTATCTTCTATAATTTTTGTAATAAGTGATTTTGCTTTAAGATAAGGTACTCAAATATCATAAAAAACGATTTTAGTTGAAAGCGTTTTACCTATGTTGAGCATGGGTCTGAGAGAGAAAACAAATATTGAGCTGACATCCTTTTTAATATAAATATATTTGACTGGTTTTAAGTATAATACACAAAATGTTTCCATAATGACTCTGTTATTAATTTAAAGTAGATAGCCACCTACATATCTTCAGCTTGGACAATATCGTTTTGATAATTTCTTTTTGATAAGTTACAGACTACTGAGTACTGACTATTTACTTCAATAACGGCTGCACGACATTTTTAGGAATCTTTTCTTTCACCCATAAGGAGACCAAAATATGAAAAATATTTCCTTCATTATAGTCCGACCATTTCTGAATTTTCAAGGGTAAGCATTCCGAATAAGTCTATTACATAATAAATAATAATATTATATTGTTTTCATAGGTTACCTTTGCAGCAGGTATACCTATCCAGTACCTGCACTACCAATTTAGTACGGTTGGAGGTATACGAACCAAGCATCATACATATTAACTACTTATTTGGTCCATAATATGTGTTCTATAGTTGTACTCTCGGGCAAATACTATTATATTGGTATGATATATGAATATAGTTCGTGTGCGCTGCAGGTACTTTAACCAGCCAATAATATACCTTTATTTTGAGTATAGGTACCTATTCGTATAGCTGCCTCCAGCTTAGTGATCGTTTACCGCACGACCGAGTGGGGCCATTAAACAATCGGAGCCGAGTTTTGTTTTCGTCCGATTAACCCGATCGCCCCGTCGTCGTGAGAACTAGTGTAATTTCGTATGCACTGCAGGCGGCTTTCACTTTCCTCAGCATTTTTCAGAGTTCGTGAGTAAAACGTAACTGGTTTTCAGTGCCGGTATTATGCAATGTCGCAGTAGATAATATTATGCTGGTCTCAGTAGGCCGGGTCGGAGATCGTGTGGTGCTCTCTTAACCGATGCGGCGATACGGCTCCTAGGCCCTAAGTCTCGCGAGACGCAGTGATCCGCTGTAACGCAAACCGGACGGCCGTTGTATACGGTGTAAACATGAAGTTCGTATCTGTATGCCTTGTGTTGATGGTCGCTGCTCTGCACGGAGGTAAGACATCCCGTAAACGCGATCACTATACGTTCGTAGCATGAGATATATTATTAATTCGATTAACACGATACAACTATCAAAGCTATATAACATTCCTCCAAGAGTACAATGTTGTGAACCACGAAAACTTCAAACGAATTTGAAACGACAAAATATAATATTATGTTAATAGGCAATTACAATTATACTGCAGAAATAAAAAAAAAAAGGTTAAAAATTAATGACTACTAAGCCAATAAGCGACTCTAATTTTCATCGACAAACGATTATGTCATATATAGGCTGATATTGTTTTGTTTCTAATCAAATATTTGGGTGTATTTTTTTTCGACAAACTATTTTATAACATCATTAATTTGTAGGAAAATTACGCAGCGAATTTTCACAATTTAAAAATCAGTAAATACCCTTTAAAAACACAGCTTTTAAATTAAACTCAATCTGTTCCTATAATTTGAACAATTTAGTTCAAATATTTCATTATTTTGTTTGACAGGTATTGTTTCTTATTTTTAATACTTTTGTTTCATTAAAAGGATTGCTATAAACAAAACAATTTGAATAATTTTGTCTTCTTCTTCACTAATAGTTTTAGATTGAGGTTTGTTTTTCTTATTTCTTATTTTTATTGACTTAAAAAATAGTAATCAGCGATACCCATAAAAATATTTTTCGTTATTATTTTAACTAATTCATGTTAATTGTTTGATTGCAATAATATTTATAGCACATCAGTTTGCTGAAAAGTTGGCCCAAATCATAAAATACATGGTGTACAATAAGCTTATATATTTGGGACATTGTTATCCCGAATTCAATGAACGTTGGCTCAAATTTTTGAAAAAATTAAGATGATTAAGATATCAAAAATTTCAATATTTGATTCATATTTTAGTAGAAAATAATATGTTCCAATTTTTACGAAGGCTTTCAAAATACTTATATTTACAAAATAGTATAAGAAAAATTATGAAAAGTGGGCCAATAATACCTATTAAGTTATATAGAGTACCTATAGTACATAACTAATAAAAAATGTGTACTAAACATAAATAATTTTAAAATTAATGCTATTGAATTTCAAAAGTTGAGTTTTTATAAAAATTAACAGCCAATAGTATCTATTAAAAAAAAAATAACCATGTCATATTTACTTTAATGTTAATTTTTTTATACTGCAAAGTTATTGAATCTTTATAATTATTCTGTTGGAGGTTTTTCAAAATTCGTAATTTTTATTTAATTTATTAACTATAATAAATACAATTTTAACTGTTAATCATTCAATTGTAAATTTAGTTATTTTTTAAGCTTATAAAATATTTTTACACTAAAAAAATAATCTATATTTGGACACTTGTAGTACTTGGTAGATATTTCATAATTTAAGTGTGTTTTTTTAAACGATGTCGACAATCACTGAAAATTGTCATTTTGAAGAAGGTAACTTAAGTTTTATGTGTATCCGAATTTCAAACAATTCGTATTCAGTTTAAGACATTTTTACTTTCCAATAACATAATAAATTAAATTGTAAGACACACATTTTCTACTCATCATCTAACAGAAACACAAATTTTAATTCAAAATAGCGACGGATCTAGGAATTCTCCAAGAGAGGTGACGCTCACTTTTTGTGGACGTTTAATGATATTGGTTTTCCGCGAGCTTTTGTCAAACTATCCGTTTAAATTAAAATTGTATTCATGTAAAATGAGAGGTATTTTTCAAATATGTTTAAGATTTAATTTATTTCTAGAAATGTAATAAATATATAGGTAAGTAGCTATGTACATACAAATAATACATTAAGATTACCATGAATTTTTGTAGTATTATTATAAAACCAAATGAGGGAGGGGCGCCCCCTGTGACTTCGTTTTGTATCCGCTACTGATTTAAAATATATTAAATCCTACTATAATAGGTAGGCATTAAATAAAAATTAGTTTACGAGAGTATAACAAGTAATAACTACTTATAACTAATAATAAATAATTAAGCATAAAAAGTAAAACCTCCTTATAACGGAGTAGCTAGGTATCAGCTGATTTTTCAAAAGAGTATCCGTTATAGGGAGACTATATTATATTATATACGGGATATAGGTATTATACTGGACTGTTGTTACTTTCCGACATAAAGAGATATCCGTTCTATAGGGGGTCCGTTATAATTAGGTTTTACTGAACATACATTATAACATTATTAATGGTAGGCACTTCGAGGTATAATTTTGAATAAAGTATAATTAATATTATTATTTTGGTTTTTATTAAAGGCTATTCTGTTCGCAAAGCAAAATACAAGTATTTTTAATGAATGAAAATTTAGCAGAAAGCACCCTAAATTTTATTTACTTAAACATTGTATCAAATCCTGAACTACGTGTAATAGTAATGCTTATCATAGCAATATTAAGTCTATAAATATTCTTAGCAGTTAAGTACCACAATAATGACACGACTTATCAAGTACCCCCGGGCCGTAAGCCAACACTAATTATTGCAATAATATTCTATGTAATGATTATGATTTGGCAAACTAGTAATTAGGTGGTATGTGCACTGCAATAGGTATCTGGTGAGTGTTGTGGTTTCGTGTTTATTATTGGAACGAAAAATAATGTTTTATTAATTGATATATATAATATATTATATGTATTTTCTAAGTTTGTATAACTTCGAAAGTTGTTCCTGACATAATGTTTACACACACAGAATAATATTTTGCTCTCGAAAAGATTACGAAACACGTGTAATAATGAATACGATAGATAATCTAAATGAAAAAACAAAACAAATTAACGCGTAAATTATCCACAATAATGGGTGGGGGTCACCTTTGAGAAAACTTTTCACCGTGTGACGTAGGTATAATATAATATGTAATGAACTATAATATTATAACTTATGCGTTTCTAAAACGCTTACGTCAGAGACCAAATATAGTACTCGTGTGAACAGAGTATTACTATCTAAACCGCATCCACCGCGGTTGTGTGTACGTTACAATTCGTACTGTACACCGTTAAAGACAAATGGTCCTACCCGAGTACCTGGCCCATGACACAAACTCGGTCGCCGATGAAATCGAACGACTTCGCGCACGGCGCACGCGCTCGCCTCCTAATAAGGACGCTCCGACTTGCACTCGTCCGCGGTGAAAACATTATATAAAAAGCTCAAATTGACGACAGGGCAAGTGCAGTGACGTGCGTACGATAATAACTGCTGTAGGGACTCGAGTAACGGGTCAAGTACTCGAGTGATACTTGAGGTGTATACGGCGATAATCACCGTATAAACACCGGCGACCGTGTAAACAACGTATACACACGCGGTGTGGGGTCGGGAAATACTATAATACATGAAACGGCGGTATACGTATGAAATTAGTTTGTTTTGACTTTTGGCCGTTTTTCGTGGGGGGGGAGGAGGCGCAGTGCCATTCGGTGAAAAACGGTATATCACTGCAAGTGGACGCGGTACAACAGAGGCCGTCGTGTATTTTCTATTATTTAGTACTTACCCTGCGGTCTGACTATGCGTGGGTGAGATCGATAAAGTGAATATTATAAAAACAGTGTATTTTAATCGAAAACTGGGTCGGGTTAGGTTCAGAACGAGAGTTGCGCGACACGACACTATACCCAATATTATACGCGTGCCTAATAGTCAGTGTGTCATTGTCACGTGATTAGTTTCGCGTATAAAAAAATGCAATGTAAAAAATATTTGCGACCGTACAGGATAGTCTAGAATCTAAATGCATGTAGAGAAAAAAAAATAACTGGTTCCAAAAAATCATTACGGTTAATTGAACTCGTCCGACTATTGCAAAACCGTGTTGGCCAACTGTGATCGAAATTCACATAATAATTAAAACGTGATTTAGTTTCCCTTGAAAATTTCTTCCACCTATCTCATACAAATATATTATAATTTGATCAAATACCTAGGTATATAAAAAACTATATTAAGGTTAAATATGATATTGTATCAGTGGAAAATTGTTCACTTGTATGGGATATACGAACATTTGTGTTGAAGACATTATTGAAAGTCGAAAATTATTTTTTTTTATTGAAAATTGTTTATTTTTGATACATTTGTTCGAAGTTAGAACTGTTTCCACAATTTTTCTTTACAAACAATATGTTTGGGTTTAAATAATATATGTACGGCTTAATATCATTAATATTTAATTACCTTTGATATTGCGTACATTGAATTTGAATAGTATGTTTTGAAATCCACATCTAGTGAGATCATTTGGTAGATGATTAATTTTTTGAAATAAATCGAATTATAAACAGAGGTAGGTTGTAATCACCTACCTATTATTATTACTTTTTTAATTTCATAAACTTGTTAAAAAAGAATATTATTTCCACCTAATGCATCTTCTTTTGATTTAAATTTTTATAGATTTGTTACACATTTTCATTATATTTTATAGATAATACTTTCTTAATATATATTTGATAAAAAATTATTATTCAACCGTGAATAAAAAAAAAAATAAATAGAAAAAATAGCTCTTCGAAATTGTTTGGACTATAGCCTATAGGTATACCTACTATAAAGTATTAAAGTGTACCACTGTACCCATAAGTAATTATATCGGTCCTCATTTTACATAAAATAAACATGGTAACTTATCGCTATTGATATTTTGAAATAACATTTCATTTGTGATATGAAATGTATCTAAGAGAATATTTTTTTCACTAAGAATTACTTAAAAAATTATATTAAACACAAAAGAACTGTTATAAGTAATTAATCTTGGAATATTAAATCAAGATTCCTATGTACTAACTAAAAAGTCTATGTAGGATCTTCAATTGTTTTTTTATTTTAAATATTATAATATATTAGGTAAATGAGTTTCTGTGGTTAGATCAAAGCGAGTATGCACTGAAAACTTAAGATACAATTAAAATATGAATCGAGGTAATTAATGAAAATAATGAACTGTGACAAGTTATGTTAATTCAATTAAATTACCTTCAGTTAAAGTTAACAAAGAAAGAATTTAACTCCGTAAGTTCAGAGTTAAGACGGAAAATAATTTTTTTAAGCCGCAATATTTTTGAGTCATTAAGTGCCCTAGTATTTTGATTTACACAATATATATTTACCAAATACCAAGAAGTTTAACACTGTGCAGACATCAAATTATTATGATATATTATTAGAAAATAAATTACCAATATCAAAAAAGAGTCAACACGTCAATACTGTTTGTTGGTTCCGTATGATAAGAAAAAAAAATTAACTTAACTGCACAATAATGATAATTAACTATGAGAAGTAAGTTACAACAATAAACATTTTAAATGAATAAGTGAATAAGTTAAAAACAAAAATAATTAACTTTAACTTTATGACAAGTTAATGCCCATATTTGTGAATAGGAAGTTAATAATAATTCTATATTTAAGTTAATATCAATTCATCTATGTAATAATCGATGTTACAACATAGAAAATGAGAGCATCTTTTTATATACATAATATACGGTATTGTATCGTATGTTAAAAGAAGTAAACACTTAACATATACATTATAAAAATAAAATATTTGAGAAAAATTATAAAATAAAACACGGGAAGTCACTATGATATTATAGTAGGCTTAGGGTGCGTAGCTCGTTATCGAGTAGGTCAACTGTAACGGGTAAATCACTATACACGAAAAATTATACTAAGTGAAAATACAAACTGGTCTACATTTTTAAGGATATTTTAATATTATTATGATTTAAGTAACTTATTTTTTTTTTTTAATAAAATGGTAGGTTATACTATTTTTTGCCAAAAACATATCGCATATATTTTAAACAAAATGTATAATATTTTTGGGCTTTCCCTATAATATAACTATAGCATCCAGCTGTCATTAACTAATAAGTATTAATACCAACGTGCATTAGAAGTTAGAATAGTTTAAATAAATCTGTGATATCAAAGTCGAAATTCATCTAAATATTTTAACTATTTAGTTGTGTATATTAAATAATATTTTACTTAATAGTCAAGAGTTTTAAGCTCCAACATTGCTTACCTATATTATATTTTTATATTATTATATTATTAATTATTATGATAACCTATGATTAAAAAAATAATATGTTTAAAAATGTATTAGAAAGTTCCTCAATAATTGTTCTTAAAAATATTTAAAAGTATCAAAAATACATAGCAAAAATGTATGTTAGGTGGTATTATAATTAATAATAAAATATATTTTATAGTGAGTAAAAAAAAAATAACTGTTTGAAATTCAAATTTTGACAAAAATCACGAACACTTATACTCAATGATAAGGAACACTTATATACCTTTTATATAGCAGAGCTAATTTCCATTTTTTTAACATAAATGAATGTGTATTAATGAATTTTAATATGAATTAATATTTTTGTTTAGGTGTGTTATCAAAATCAACAGAAAATAATAACGACGAAAAAGAAAGTTTATCAAATATTTCTAAAAGGCAAACAAATTTCCAAAATGATAACCTCAACCAACAACAAGTAAAATATTTCATATTATAAAGATTAACACTTAAATTGGATTCTATGTTCTTACTTTTATTAAGGTTCCACAAGAATACATCGATTATATTCAACAGGCAAATTATGATGGCAGTTTAGCACCGGAACAACAACAGTTTGGACAACAAAATGTACAACAACAGTTTGGACAGCAAAATGCACAACAACTATTTGGACAACAAAATGTACAACAACAAGTTTTTGTACAAGGGTAAATAAATAAATATATATTTTTAAAGAAATGTTCAATATTGTTGAAAATATTATATAATGTTATATTTTTTAGATTACCATCAGATGCATTTCCTCCGACGACTACGACGACACTATCGCCATTCAGTGCTGAACAAGTTCGAATTCAAGGAGAGTATGCGAGAAGAACACTAGTGGAACAGCAGACAGCATTAATTAGATCCCGCCAGAGGCCTTTAGCCCAACAACTTCCAACTCAGTTTCAAATCCAACCTTCATCGATCTCAGGACAACAGCAACCGCAACCACTACAATTTATAGATCAAAATGGGCAAGTGCGTCAACAAAACTTTGCTCCTCGACAACAGGATTTAGTGTCACAACAACAAGCCGTTTTACCTGTTTCAAGTGATGAACCGTTTTCATACGCTCAAGTCCAATTTGGTCCAGTAGCCAAACAAGAGGAAACAGTTGTCAGCCGACCGAAAGGTCAAAGATCCGTCTCGAGGCCCAGAACAAACTACGCAGTAGAACCTGCCACCGAACAAACGGTAGACTACCCAGCAGTGACTAAAGTGAATCCGATACAGATCAATAGTCGCTTACTCCAAAACGTGGTTTACATCCAGCCAAACGGTCAGATGTACAAAGAGATCGAAGACACCGAGGCAGTAGTAGAGATTCCGCGAAAGAATCACTATTATCAAACGATATCAGCTATAACTTCCGGGCCCACAACTAGCGCCACGTCTTTGACGTCATCGACTACTGCAAGCACAATCGAAGAAGAGCAAGTGATATTGATTCCCCGGCCGAAGAAACCTAATCAAAGGCCTAGACAAGAAAGCCGAAAATCGAGTAGAGTGCAACAACAAACGGTTAGAACTGAAAGACCTCAGCAGCAACAAGACCAACAACTGCAGCAGTCATCCGAGGTGGAGCCAGACAATTTTCTCACGTCACTTCTATCTAGATTCCAGCAGACACAACCAGAGACGACAGTCGCCACTTTGCCAAAAGTGAGAGGCAGCCAAAGGCCAAAAAGCGGTAACCGTTCCGGAACATCCAAGTACTTGCCGGACAGAAGTCAGTTGCAGCTATTGCAATTTCCACAAGAGCTCAAGGCTTTAAGCAGTGCCGAACTCAAAGTGTTGGAAGAAACTAGCGCGCAAATTGCTGCCGCAAATGACAAATCCGTCGGACAAAAACAGCTACTAAGAAACACTCCGCTTTCTAATACCGCACAGCCTTCACCATCATCAAACATAAAACTCAACGAACGACTTATCCTTGGGAATAGACCAGTTCCCATGCCCGTTGAACTTAATGACCAACAGCGTCAGTTCCTGGCAGCCCAAGGTATTCGTAACTTGTACCGGGTGGATTACGATCAATCAGGAAATGAGTTACCACTAACTTATGTATTAGCGTTGGATAACCGACCCAAGCTAGCAGAGCTAAAACAGAAACTGTGAACCTACCCATAAAATATCGACATTAAAGAAGTGCCTATTAATGTATTAAGAGTGTTTTAAATTTATCATTAATTTTTTTTTGTAAATAATAGTAGGTATAATTGTATAAAGTATATACAGCAGTTACCTATTTCTGTCATAATTTAAAATGCTCGTTTCCACTATCGCTCGTTTCAGCCAATATTGAAAAAGGTTTGATTCTCATTTCGGCCAATTTACCTGTTTTAATGATACAAATATTGTGAAACAACTAAAAATCGAATAAAATTTCTTTTCTTTTATCAATTTAAATTAACTCAGGTTGTATAAAATGAGCTTCACCGTCTATTTATAGAAACTATGTTGAACAAACCAACAGATATGTATGTATTACCCATGTTTGGTTATTTTTTCTATTCGAGTTATTAGTTATTATTATATTTTTTAATATTAAACGTACAAACTATGTAAAATTCGTTCAAGTTAAAATTAAAACATAACTTAAAAAAAATGTTTTAATAGATACAACATTCAACATGTAATAAATTATTAAACACGTATTTAAATGAAAAATGTATTCCAAAAATATGAAATATATGTATAATAATTCTAACAGAGCAATTTATGCTGAGGCAAATGGGAATCAATCCTTTTTAAAATTGGCGGAAGAGGGTAATGGCGAAAAGGTAATTTTAAATTTTGGTGGAAACGGTACATGCCCGTATACACGTCTCTCGTTATTATTATTATTATTATTATTATAATTATTTTGTATTTTTGTGAACTATTTCTTTTTTTATTTGTGACATTTTGACTTCTTTGAAATACAATATTATGATAACTATTTTTGAGAAAGTGTGCCTATATTTTAGAAAACATTTATAAAATGCAACAATGAAACACGAAAATATATATTTCTGAAACAAAACATTTGGGGTATTTCAAGATGAATTTTTTAGTAGCTATTAGCTAACCTATTACCAGGTACTTTATTATAATGTAAGAAGTTCTGAATTACATTAGAAAATATGATTGTTGTACAATTCTCGGTCATATTTTGAAAGCTATTTAAACTACCTACTTGAACTGTAGCTGAATAAATGACCTATATTGAGAATTTCAAGTACCTGCGGTTAATAGTTCTTGAAAAAAGTACAACAAAATGAGGAAATCGTTCCACGGATACTCCTTTATAACGGAAAAATCACTTGGTATTCAGCGATTACTATACAATGAGGTTTTACAGTATTTATTTTATTGCTATTTGCTAAAAATAGAGAAAATTATAATACAAGCTTATATACTTTTGAGTAATTAATAGTATTTTAAATATAATATTATGTTGGTTAATTGAATTTTGAATGCATGTGAAAACGGAATCCATCATGATGGATTTACTGTATGAGCTTATAACAAGACAGTGGAAATTCGACAACAGTAACTAAAACTACGGAAGGGTGGTTGTTAAGTTAAGACGACCATAACACTTTTTGGCCCAACTTGGAAGAATTTGATTGGATATTCTATATAAAAATGTATTTCTATGGTAGCAGAAAACTAAAAAAATGGTGTTACATTCAAGGCCGTAGCCAATGGTGGCAGAGGGAAATTTTCCCCTCAGGCCAGAGCTTACAAATATATTAATGCTTTAACAACATTTTAAATTGAGCTAAAAATTTAAAAATACACTTTTTTCCTCCCACTCCATCTGTTGACATTTTTAGCTATACTCTTGGTTACATGAATAATTGGGTAAGATGGCTAATGAAACAGTGGAAAATCGAAAATATACGATATTTTGCCTGAATGAGATTTTTTCCGATTATGGTATTTAATTATATTAGCGTATTTAATGTAATGTTTTCAGATTATTTTGGTTTCGTCAGTTAAGTATTTCTTTAATTATTTACGTAACATTCCAAGCAATAGTTGGTCGTTTGTATCGTATATGAATACGACGATTGATTGGTAAAACATGTTCATGGTACAACATATTGTAGTGGTTACCTATATGTTTTTTATTATTATTAATAAATAAATTTATATATCATCGATTTAATGTTGTTTTATTAAGTTTATATGAATCATATATTTATGAAGTACTGTGTACTGTCTATTGAGTTTAAGTTTGTGAGCGGAGCGGTGGATTTATTGATTTTACTATGATGTGTGTTTTAAAAAAAAAATGTTGTTATATGTCAGCATTTTTTGGGACAGGAAAAATATCAACATACCGGTAAATGTAATTAAATTAAGTATTTATTTATTTATTTACAGAAAAATTTATTTGACTCAGTATAATTGGTCTAATTTTTAGTAGGTATTTAAATAATAACAACACTAACAAAAACAAAAAATACTCTTTTTTCAATATGTTACGCCTTAAAAGCAACATTAAAATAAATGATTTAAGAATATTATTAAAACGACTCCTGAAGTCCTGAATGTTAGATAACTAAGTATACAAGAAAACGTAGTTTGTAATTAGTTAAAGGAGTAAACAACAAAAACATATTATAATATTATCTACATAACAATATGTATAGTGCAATATGTGTAAATTTTATTTCATTCAAATTATTGTACATATATTAATATATTATTGTACTAATTATATGATTCACTTTATCATACAAGCTTTCACATACCTTTATTGTAACTTTTATGGAGTTAAGTAAATGGTAGATTGTCATCATTGTTGTGAAGATAAAATATACTTTTTATCGCTGCACCTGCTTTATATTACCTTAGAGTCGTATAACAAAATATTGTAAGGTTGAAATTACAATTTTAAAATAATGAAAATATTTATGATGAGTATAAAAATAAACTAATGTACCAAAAGGATTTTATGTAAAAATATATTTATACTAAAATTAATCGAATAAACTACCGTTGTATTTAGTTTGATGTATAATAATATAAAACTTAAGACTATTCAAATATAAATAATTAAAGTTAATTATTAGTTTCATCAAATTGAACTTTTTTCTATAGGTCACTGTGGAAATCGATACATTTTAGTACATCAATTCAAATTTAAAAATGTGTTAAGCGGACCATATTATACCCTGGAACGATGATTTTTTTTTCGTCTATCGTAAACACTATGTATGGTAGAAAAAATGCTTCGATTTTAAACTTCAGCATATTTTCTGGGTCAAAGTGAATCTAAATTGTTTCTTTGGGAGGTAAAATTAAAAGTATTATCTTAAATAATTGGGGGAAAAAATTAAGAATAAACGAGAACAAAAACAATGCAGTTTTCAACAAAATACATTTTTTAATTTTATTGTAATCCTTGATATTTTCTCCAGATGTTTATATTAGGATTTCTTATACATAGTAAACCTTAAAAATATTTCGACTTTCTATAAATTATTTATTTAAAATTTTTATTGGTATTTTTGAAAATTTATTTTTCAATAAATAATAATTGATGACAAATTTGTCCTACTAAGAAGATCAATGATTTAGTTCAAGGTTCTTTATAAGTTATTATTACTGGAATTGAAAAAAAATTGAGTTTGGGTGTGAAATCCTCAAATTTTTTTCATGCTCGTCTGAGTCTTAAATTCAATAACGAAATACGATATTCATGCTTAAATTAACGATTTCTCATCAAGCAATTTTTTTACACCCACTTCAATGGCAAGGATAGTAAAAAAAGGTATTTACTAATGACTATACGCCTTATACCTATATTATTCTATCATAACAGTATAATACATAATTAAATATATATATATTATATATATTATATCAATAACATTATAAATGAAATATTTGCGACAAAAATTAATTCCATTTTCGTATTACTCAGTACTCAGTATGATAAAGTATTACAATATCGATATTAATATAATATCATAAAATATACTTAAGAATATAGGCTGACAGAACGTCTTCGTTCAGAATCATTTTTTGTAAGCAATGATTTATTGTTGAATTCAAATTTAACATATATATTACAGTAAGTCAATGACTATATATGACTACTATAGTAAGCTCAACACTAGTATTGTACAGCGGAGTGGTTATATACTTTCCCCCTTTTTAATATTAGAGATATTGCATGATCATAATATTTTACTATACACACAGTCTCATAAATCAACAAACGAACGTACTTTTAATATTGACTATTTATTATTTAACTTAAAACCAGACAGTCTGCAATCATCTCAAAATAAATAAATTGATTATTGTAATAGTAATTAAAAAATAATTAATTTTAGTTTTAGACACGCATTATTTCAAAAATACCTTTTAGTTATGAGGTTTTGAAAATATTATTTTTCATAATTAATTGTACTCATTATAAGACAAGAACATTTTTGAAGAAAATTCTATTAAACAATTAAACGTACATTTTTTTAAATTTATTAATTTCAATTGTTTTGACAATTTTTTTTGTGGTTATAACAATTAATATAAGTTAAAAGTTACATTAAAGAAGTGTTTACATAAGTTCTTCTCCAGATGATGATGATCTGGGTTGTGGAGATAGGAATATATCCTGTGGCAGACATAGTTAGGTTTTCTGTTATTTTACCGATTTTGTAGTGAAGGGCTCATTTGATTGGTTTTAGTTATACGTGAAATTTTTTAAATTGATCTTGGATCCAGGTATTCCAGTGTCGAAAACTGTTTAAGTGTCCAAATTATTTTTTAGGTAGGGATTCATTCTGTTGAGTATTATTCTTTCTAGTATTTTGGAGAGGGAAGATATTGGACTGTTTTTTGTTGGTGAATTTTTGTTTTTTTTTGGTTCTGTGAATTGAAATAATTATTACTCATTTCCAGGTGTCTCTTGGACTTTTTTTGGGAAGTCTGTCTATTATCTGTTTTATTTCTTTGGGGCTATTAGGACAGATAGGATTTATATTATTCGATTTCGATTTTGGTGGGTTGGATACATACATTTATACATTGTTAAGTTCATATTTTGAAGAAAAATAATTTTTCGGGAATTTTTATATTACAGTCGAATATCAAACCAGTAACTAATTAGTTATACGATTATTAGAGCAGTGCACCAACACAAGCAATACAAGGAGGTTGACAATTTAGCTGTAAAATAAACTGTGTTATATGTTAATGTTATTTATATTAAAAAAATTTACAATTTAAAAAGTAAAGATTGTTTTAAATCATTATTAATTTTTTTTTATCAAAGCATACAACTTAATATCTCAATAATTTACCCAAAAAAATCAGATGAAAAATAAAAAAAAACAAGAAGTAATGTCACAACATGACAGAAAACTTACCTTTTAGGCTATAATAATCAAACGTTGGTTTAAAAAAGCAATTTTGTTTTTGTTTTTAATACTCATTATAGTCTATTTCTTAAGGTATGCTTACGTCCATGTTATCGAGTAGCACCTATGTATAATATACTAAAATAGATATAATATTATCTATAAAATATTTTTCGTCATTGTTGAAATTGAGTCTCATTTATTATTTTACTTAGATTGCCTATTTATTTTTTACATTTTAGTGATAGCGATATTGGCCTAACGATCTTGAGAAAATTGTATTATGTATGTTATATTTTGAAGTGACGTAAATGATGTGTTCAACGGCCAACAAAAGTTGAGATACATGGATTGTATACAATTTTATGTTTACACTCATTTTATAAATTCCATTTTTTTAACTTTTTAATTCTGTCACACACTCACATGTAATACAATTCTGGAAACGACGGTTTCCGGTTTTTGAAACTTGATCTGACAATATTAAGTTCCTGCAGATTAATTTGTATTTGTTCAAATACTGAAGCACATCTTAATTTTACTTGATTTAGTTGAATATTTTTTTTTTAATCGATACTTAAAAATACAACTTTTTTTTTAAAGTTTGAACATCGTGTTTCATATAAAAAATATAACGAACATTTAAATTTGATTTTAATTTTTATACAATAGGTTCAGGCATTGATGATTACGTGGAAAATTTAATATTCGTTTTTTTTACATTATTGTAACTGAAATTGAGTTTTCATTTTCAAAGTTAAATGCCAACAGAGATATATTATTGAAAATTTGTTGTTGAATCATATAAAAACCATTTGCCTAGTCACAGGATTAAACGTTGTAAATAGAATGAATCATATTTTTAACGGTTTAATTATCTATTGTCATGAAAACAATTTTATCACTAAATAAGGAAATTCATAAGGTCATCAGATACATAGAGAAACACGAGTCACTTGAACGTTCTAATAATTGTAAATTATTAATATACAGGCATATAGATGCACCTGTAAGAAGCTGCACGTATTGTTTTTTTTACAACCGGAGTAATTGATTTTATATTTTTAGAAATGTCTTATAATATTTTGTTATGTATAAATTTATTATTTTATTATTTCAAGAAATCGTGAACGGAAAGTTTATTGTAATGGTGCTCATTGAATAAGTAATTAATCACGTAAAATCATATTTGAGTCCATTAACGACGTTAGCGCAGTGTGATCCACAAGTTTCTCCTTAAAACCGGACCAGTGAAAAAACGACACTATATGGGACCGATATTTAGATCACGAATTGTATGTTGCGTTGTGGTTTGCATAACAAAAGAAGTTTTTATTTTATATGATTTTCCTTAAAATAGTATCAATATGATTTCTATAAAAAGTGGTTTGCACAGCGACTTCAGCTTCAGAGAAGCTCCTGAGGTTATCCTGCTAAGAACAATAAGGATTGCATTCAGTTGGTATTTGATTTGACGCTATGACTTTTTTCAAAATTAGTGAGTTACACACTTTAATGTCGTTATTATTATTATTATCATTATTAACCTACATTATAAGTGACCTTTTTTTATTTCTGAAAAAAGTATAAGGCAATTGGTCGTACTTACATTGATGTATTTAATTTGTTCTTTTATTATCATTTTGTCAAAGTAAGTCTTTTATTAATAGTTTTTACTTCACAAAAAAATAATTTCTTATAATACTTTATTTTAATTTTATTATTTTAGACTAAGAAATTACTCAAAAATAATTAAATGATCGTTTATAATATTTATATAGTATTTTTTTTCAACAAAGGATCCTAGTTTTGTAGGACAATGGCTTTGTAAACAGATACGTTGTTGTCTTAACTTTGTTTGTCTTTTATTATTCTAAATTAAATTTAAAGGGGTTTTTCGTCTTGGATCTGTTGTTATAAATTATAATATTCAACCTTCTTATAGAATTTTCGAAACATCTTATTTCTGGTCAAAACGTTCTTTCTGATAAAGTCACTAAATTCAAGTAATTGTTTAGCAAAGTTTTTATTTTAAACTTTCAAAATTTTCTCATTCAACATTTAAAGTTTTTTTGGATATTTGCTTTTATGAATGAGTCCGATTCTTCAACCCTTTCTTCGTCAGAAATCGATGATAAGCTTAGTTTTTCTAACAATAATTTTTCTTCGAGTTTCGTTTTCTCTAAGTCAATTTTTTTTTTATATTTATATACATATAATTGTTTTATCTTTTCATATTTTGATCTATGTTTTTTTTCCATATCGTCTAATTGTTTTTCAAATTTCAGACGATAAGACATAATTAATCGTCGATAGTACTCTTTGAAATCTGCTAGATTTTGTTCTTTAAAATATCCGAATTCCTGTTTTATATTATTTCTTCTCCATTTTAACGATTTTTCAATACTTGTATACATCGTTTTTTCAGCGTCGATTTTATATTGTTTTATTTTTTCTTCACATGTATTGTTTAAGTCCACTGTAATAGCTGATACAGCTTCCTATAAATATTAAAAATTATAGTAATTTATTTATTTTAAAATATATAGGTGGTACAAATAAATTGTTTTGGATTATGATTATTTATAAGTTTTTAAGCAAAATATTATAAAAAAATAAAATAAAATTTCGGAAAAGAAATTCAGATGTATTTTTTTTAAATATTTTTACATTTATTTTACGTTACTCAATAGGACACAACTACAGTTAAAAAATCGTATAACGCCAAAAAAAGCGATACTCGTCGCATTTGCAGCGGTAGTGACTTTTGTCAATGAGCATTTATTGTAATAGGGTCGGCCGTCGGTGTGGTAATCATTCGGGAGAGTTTACATTAGTTTAAATATAGGCGGCACTAATAAATTATTATGGATTATGATTATTAAGACAGTTTGATACAAACTTTAATTAAAAGAACACCATTTTTACATCAATATTACGATGCAGTGGTAACCAACTTTTTTTTTTTTGTTCTACGCCACCCATGTACATTTTCAAAATTATCTTTCTCCTTTAAATTAGAGTTTAGACGACTTTTTTTTAATGATCCAAAATAACTATATAGTATATACTAGATATATTGTACCTACCAATATTAGATTATCTGCAAAGAGGTCGACCATTGTAAAATATTGGTATAATTATTGTTATCGATGGACCGTCCAAATATTAATTTAATGAAGTTCTCAATTTTAATGATTGTAAATAATTATTTTTACAACAAAATTCTATTTATTTCATTGTCACTATATTCCCCCCATGTAGTTTCTAAGATCCCCCAAAGTGTTGGGAACCACTGATTCTGAGGTCACAACTACAGTAACTATAATAATAATTTTCTAGTGAATTTATTTAAAACTATATAATAAAATTTAGTGAGATGAGCAGTACACTTCATATCTATGTGCAAATACACAAAAGTAGCGTGTCACCATGCGTGCCTTGACTTAAACTTTTTCAGTAGATGTTACCAATAGCATTCATATTTATATTATATTGACTCAGTTTTTTGAAATTAAATTAAGATTATAATCGTGTGTATAGACTACAATGTTCTGAATTGAGATAACTTAAAAATATAATATAACTTACCAGTTAAAATTTATCAATGAGACTTTTAGACTACCTACATGTTGAAAGTAATTAAGGAGGTATCAAAATAAATACGTCCTTTTGGTCTGAAATGCTTACTAAAATGTTTTATATTTAAATTTGACTGTTAAAGAATAATCAAAATATTACAAAGAATCTAAAAAATATACTTATTCACTTTTACATGAATTCAAAACAAAAATATTTAAATATCTATCAAATTACATAGTATTTTACTTTATCTTTATGTTGATATATATTATTATTGGTTATACCATAATATAATCCAAATATTCATCTTCATCTGTATTTATTGCACATAATATATTATATTTTTGTATTATCATTTTCATAATCTATATCATATTAAATTCATTATAACCTAATTTGATTGCTTACATGAAAATTGGTAATATATTGTCAAAGTGTATACATCGGTAGAATACTATAAGTACCTAAAAGTTATGTCAGAATAAGTATATATGGCATGCTTAAGTGGACGGCGTGTCCACTGTTCAGTGACACCACTCCATAATTACTAATTAGGTATGATTTTTATTTTAAAAATAAACCAACTTTAAAATATTATTTAATAATCAACGATTGTATACACTTTGATTTACAAATGAACCAATTATCAGTTAATACTCGGATAGATAACCTGATTAATAAATAATAATCGATCATTGGTTTAAACTAGATTTGTATTTTAAATCTATATTTTAAGCTAAATATAGCCGAACCAAATTTAATTCGTGTTTTAATTTTTCATTAATATGAATATGAAGGTGTAGATAATATTAGTACCTTGATTTATGTGAGGATGGTAACATGATACATACATATTAAAACATGTAAATAATTAACATTGTGAAACGTTACTAATAAATTTAATGATAAACATATACTGAAGTTCGAAAATTATCTTCTTTGAAATGAAGCTGAATAATTAAAGCGAGAGCATAATAATATTACACATTTGTAACAGGGCATAATTTTAACGTCTTATAAAATATTGTGTACCTGAAAATTTAAAATACATATGAATACCCTACATTTTTTAAAATTTTGTTTTTGTCGGATTTTTACCGAATGTCTTAATGCACAGTATAATATAATACAATTATTATTAAAATACCTATTGTGTTCTAATAAATGTACACTGTTCATTTTGCACAATGCATCACTGATTAAATCCAAAGGAATTGTCAAACGTGAATGGCAAGCTTACACCTCCGTGATATTAATATACAAGGGTTAAGATCACTTTCAGTAGCTATGTATGAAAGGCTGATTAAACTATGTCAATATGATTTGTAAAATCATTATTTGATATAATCTTATGTACAAACTACTACGAACATGCCTCCTACATTAAATTTTGGGGCCATTGCACTTAATGTTTTTGTGGGCCCTATGTAAAACTTCCAATAAAATACAACTCATTACAAGCGATACGAATGCCCCATACGCGATTTCTAAGTAATCATTGTTTAACATCACAGCTTAAAATAACTAAATAACATACATATATATATATATTATAATTTATTATAATACAATAATATTGTACATTCATATCATAAAAGAGTATTTAATGTAAAATAAGTGTTACTATTGCAGTAAAAATTACAAATTAATTCCGAAGGGTCCCTCAAATAGCCGGATACTTGTTGTACCCCTTGTGGAGGCTCCGACCACAAGTAATATATTTTTATTATTTTTTTTTTAGGCAGGAAGTCTACTATAATTAAGATAAGGATAAATAATTACTGCGGTATAAATAAAGTGAATTTTATAATAATTTATTATATTTAAACTATCAATATCTGTCCTGTACAAATAGAACTGTTTCACATTCTGAAGGGTGCGATTGATGTATTAGTTTTAAATCGACGTGTGTTACTTATGTGTGTGCCTGACATTCATTTTTCGATCAGTAAAAATGCTTTAATTTTTCACTTTGAGTGTAGTTTCTAGTATGAGATTAAATCTAAAACAGTAAAATCCTAACCTTACTTTAACTTTGGGAGTCAAAAGTAAAAAAAAATAAGGTTATAAAATAATCGGGAAATATAAAAAATGGCTTGTTTTAATTTAATTTAACTACCTATATAATACATTTTTCTCTTCAATGAATTTGACATTGATTTTCCTGCTGATCATACACCTATAGGGCTATAGATATACACCACACTCTTTCTGAAATTGCTTCGACTCAATAATCTATAATAATGATTTTATTCGATTCATCCATGCATTAGAAAAACCTCTAAAATCTTGGTTGAATAATTAAAAAATACTTTTACCTACTAAAGTTGTGAATATATTTTGATATAATATATTATTACTAATGGTTTTGTCGTTTTGATCAAGTAGGTATGCTGAAAAAAAATATTATATTTTGACATTGAAATGAAAATGAGTTGAATAATACTCAATAATACGGTTTTCATTATGATTTATGATTTCTATGATTTAAAATTGTAATGTTAAATTTGTCAGACTTATGAATTAAAAAATATGTACTTACATATTATACATATTATACCTATATTTTTTTTGTTAACGTGGTTAGTGGTATTATTAAGTCAAAGTATCAAAATATTTAGTTTTTTAAAAACACAATGATGGTGATTAATGTATAATAATATCTTAAAAAAATATTAATATATTATTATTATTGTTATCAGTTTATGATACACTATTTGGATACCTCCTAGTATTAAAGTTATCCTAGCATATATATAATGTGTAATATTGTGTACGATGTATATTATTTTGTTGAAACTAGTTATTTTACCTAAGCAACTTTCGATATGAAATAAATATTTGGGTCGAAATAACATGTATAAATAATTAGATTAAATATAAAATGTGTTACACCGTATAGCCTTACACAATAAACAAGTATTTAAAGTAAAATTGTACTACTTAATGTACTGCAAACAACCAGTAAAATAATTTTTTAAATAATTTTTCAATCAATTTGAGGACTAACATTTTTTAAATTTAAAATACGTTGAAACGTTTTATTTTTATCGAACATTTTTTTTAAAAAGTATTTCAATCACAGGTTCATATTTATCAATAATATTGTTATGTTCATTTATTATACTCTAATCTATAATCTAAATATACCTTACAGAGATAAAGATGTATCTTTTAAGTTTTATTCATTTTCATACTTACGTTAAACCTATTCATGTGATATTTGGTATCCTGCAACAGTTTGTCGTCGTATTCAGCTCGTATAAACATCGCATCTTTCTCGAGTTGGTACTTTATTTTTCCCATTAGAATCTCTGTTTCCTGCTTAAATATTTGGTCGAATATTTGATGTTTAGGTTTAAAATGCGTTTTTTCCTGTGCTGAGCCCATTTCTGAAATTTTTGATTTTATAACTGTATAATTTTATTTTACATACCTATAGCACACATTTAACGATAGCACCTAAAATGTATTTGTGCACATTCGCTTGGATCTGTTGCGCGTGTCTCACAGGACTGAGCTTATTTCCGATTTCTATTCGAACATTTTCTTTTTTGTTGATTTGTTTTTTTGACATTGGTTGAATTGGTCGATCTTTAAAAGATAATACTACTATCAACATTTATAAGGAGTCAAATTGATTAAATTCTCAGAAAATCAAAATGCATAGGCACTTTTTCTTGGACAGGTAGATAATTAAATTCTGATAAGCCTAATAAATAAAATAAATAATAAATAATTCAATAAGTATATTTTATTTGAAAATATTATCAGTATTTAATGAATATAGTTTGCCTTTGAAAAATCCATGTTAAATATTTATAAAAACAATATTTTAAACACATTTTTAGTTCACAGGCCAATACGTATAAATATTGGAAAAGTGACAGCATTTCTGTTAATAATTTAACATAGAATTATTGATATATACAAACTAAAAAGTAGTAAGTACCAAAAATTTGAGTGCATGGATTTAATCCTGTTTTTTTCTTTTGAATATTTCTCATTCCAATGTAGTATATTGTATATATAGAGCTAAATATTTTAAAATTATATGTTAAAAAAATAATAATACATTAAAAATAATTGATAGAAATATATCTAAGCAACTATTATAGTATGGTAAAACTTAAAAATAAATAATAAAAGTCTGCTTTTGTGTAATCGTACTAATAATAATAAGTTATTATGTTTATTATGTACAATGTATTTAATAGTGAGGACTATACATTTTCAATTATGTTGACATTTTAACGAAAAAACTGAAATTATAACTTTATGCTATAAATATTAAATACCTAGCTTATTCAATAAATTGTTAAATTAGTACTTTGTATAAATAGATGATACATATTGTTAAATAGTATTTATAGTTTATGTAGGCATTAGTTGTATTAGTTATACCTAATTTAGAAAATCCTCAAAATTGTTTTTTCATCATACACTTTTGTGTGAAAATGTTATCATTATCTAACAGTATGAAACAATAATTCTCAAGTCAATAATACATATTTTGATATTATTTTGTTTATAATACCTAATACACTAACATAATTTCATGATAGTAATGTATAATACATAATAATATATTATCGAATAGGTTACCTGGCTTAAACTAATACAGGCTCACCTGCACAGGTGTCAGAATGTCAGATAGATCATAGGGTGACATTTATTTTGACAGAGATCGGTATTCATTATTCATGTGCAAAAATTTAAGTGATTTTTTAATGCGTAAATAATAAAAAATTGTAGTTTGTGTTCTAGCGATAATCAGTACCATGGTCATTACATTGGCAACAGCGTGGTCCGGCCAGTTTCCACAATTTTATCACACATTTCCTTCACGGATGCCATCACCAATGGCTTTTAGGCCATTTTTTCAAGAACCGTTTCTACCACAACGATATTTTGTACACCAACCACAGTTTCGGCAGCCGTTGGAGCAGTACCAACCACAGTTTCGGCAGCCGTTGGAGCAGTACCAACCACCGACTCCACCGCCGAATGTGATACGGCCTAATCTGCAACCTTCACGCGTCTTACCTACCGCTCCACCGGTGTCAAACCAAGTGACCACGACTGGTGTTCATCACCACGTGTACTATTATTATTTTTATTTGCCATTAAAAGGCGAAACACCAATGACCGGCCAAAGAGGTGACGACGATGGTCGAGTGGCACGACAGCCATGCGACGATCATCGTCCCATCACTACTGCCGAATGTCCTCCGGTATACCTTCCACCTCCGCCACCTTCGCCATCACCATTACCACCGACATCACCAACTACTCAAACTCCAATTCCCACCGTATCAGTGTCTCCACCTTTGCAAGGCCCTTGTAACGACGACACTGTAGTCGTGGACAACGTGGACTATTATCCTTCCAGAAGAATGCCAATAGTCGTAGCGCCAGCAAACGGAGCCCGAGATGGTTCTGAAAACGGAAGTCGAGACACCTCAGAACAAAATCGCATGCATAACACCCAGCCCAACTTCATTTTGGCCAACTATTTGCTACCACCGGACAAATGATATCGGTACCAGAATACCCCGAAATCACAGGATATTGTACTTGTACTTACTATATCAATACAATATTATAGGTATACGGCATACGTACATAATAATAATCATTATTTTTCACGCTGCAGTATCATTTTATGTTGATTATTATTACTCTTGTGTTGTTTGCAATAGTATTAGCATTCGCAATTATTTAATAATATTTTGTAAATATTAAATACCTTAATTCATAAAAATATTTAAAACAATTTAATCAATTTTTTTTGAATTATTAAAGTTTATCGTATAATCATTGATTATCATTTATCATTTAATATAATCATTGTTTTTTTACTATTGACTTATTACTAGTAGATTTATATTTTCTTGGTTGAACAATTCTTCATATCTCTGTAAATATATAGATTAGGTTAGGTATCAAATTAAACATAATATCGAAGTTACTTACTTAATGTTTTTGGACGAACAAAAACTAGGTACATACTAAATACATCAAGTTTTGATCAAAAGTGGAACTCCAAATCACATTTTAAAAATTGGGTTAAAAAGTACGGATTCTTGTACCTACCCTAATTAAAATAATATGGCTAAAATGAACAATAATTTCTAATGGTCATATAAAGAAAACGGTCTATATAAATGAAATGACCACACGATGTAATAATTTATGTTATATAAAAAAAAACATATTTCAACATAAGTGTAAATTATAGGTTTCAAAACTTATCATAAAAGTAAAAAAAAAATTATAATAACATTAGTAAATGAAAATAAGTAATAACTACATTCTAGCCAGTTTGTTTATAATGTATATATGTATTTAATTTTTAAAGAAAATATAAGGTATTTTTTCTCAAAAGATTTTATTCGTGGACATGTAACTGTGTTTTGTAATCCAGAGGGCGTTGAGTCCACGAGGCGTAGTCACGAATTCGTACGATAATTAAATCGCTAACTAAACGTCATCATGTGTAGAGTTAGATGACCTTAAAATTCACCAAAACTGGTGTTGAATCATCGTATATTTTCTGGCCAACTACCAAAATAATAAGATGAAAGTAAAATAATTCAAAGGAAAGTGACACAATCGAGTATGGTGAAATATAAAAAAAAAGTTGAATACATTTACGACAGATTATGTAAGAAAAAACTTTATAATACTCAAATAAACAAATACCAAATGTAAACCATATCAATTAACATCATATTGTTAATTAGATGTTATAAATCGAAAAAATGTATCAGGTTAATAGTAATAAATTTCAAAAATTCTTTGCATATAAGGAAGTTCAGATTTAAATACACCGTATTTGTTGAGAATTTATCAGTTAGCACTCAATAATGGGTACTTACTTATTAATAATAAGTTATGAAAATTAAAAACTAAGAAGTAAAAAATAATAAAGTTTAGTAAAGTTTTAAAAAAAATATCCACTAAATAATTTGCAGAAAGAACCCCTGATTCTTGTTTGAAAAACAGAAATTTGAATCACCTTAGGACACTTCTCAAGTAGTACAAAAAACTTCAAGAATTTGAGAATGCGATCTTGAAGTATATTTAAAAATTTTAAATGTGAATAAATTCTTGAAATAAGATTGATCAAGCTTGGTGAATCATCCTGTAATTATATGTATTTATTTACAGATAGTAATATTGATAATATAATAATCAATTATATTATTTTAGCATAAAGTAAATAACTTTAAAGTAAAAGTGTGTGCCAACCTTTTTTTAAAATCAATATTTAATTTTTACTTCAAATAAATAAATTACTTTTCCCCCGATTTGTTCAAAATAACTAGAAATTACAAACTTTGAAATCAATATTCAATTTATTTGTGTATATAAGTAATATTATTCATATACAATTGTATTTTTGGAAATGGTTTCTGATTATACTTTTAACAGTATTTATCGATTTAAATATTCTATTTTTAAACTTATGCACAAGTCAACTCGATCAAAATTAAAAGTCGTGAATACACTCATAGATAATATTCTATTCGAAATTAATGTACCAAATACAACATAACTTATAGGTTGTCAGGTCGGTACACGATTTTGTCAAACTCGTTCGTGGTTTTTCCCAACTCCAAACTTTAGATGACTTACTAACAAATGTCAACCTTTTACGCAAACATGTAGCATTGGATTACAGGATTACTGTACTATTTAAACGATAAATAATTAATATACACAGTAGAATTAATTCATCAAACGTATACACTGTAATATTATTGTTTACTTAACTGTCCAAATGTAAATCAAATCCTCATTTGTCACCCATTGGGCGATGTATATAGGCGTGCATGGACTATAGTAATGTTCGGTAATGTACGATGGGAATTTCAAGTGGAGTAAACCTCGAAAACGAACATTGTCAGAAGCAAATAACATATTAATACACAATTTTATTTAAAAAGAATGTTAAATTTTTTTATTAAAATATTCAACAAAAAAATTAAATATTTAATTATTATGTTATGTACTCATAGATTTTATCATAGGAAATTTGTGTATAATTCATTATGTCTTTATCATTAAGACTTAAAATATCTAGTATTTAAAGGGGATGGAACCACTCACCCTTTACACGGTTGGAATTATAATACGTACGTGATCCATGTACAGTGTATATTGTTTTCAAAAGCACATCAAAAATTGGGAAAATACCTAGTCGACATCTTTTTGAATATATTCCAATACTTAAACTTACTTATACTACCTACTGCAATGTACAATTTCAAACTTTTTTCTCTTGGATTTCTGTGTGTGAAATAGAGTATTAAAGTATTTTATTATTAATTATTATCTACGATTCTAATGATCGTTTCTAGGTATATTATTAATTGGAAAAAGTTTATTGTTAGGTACCTATTTTATTTGTTATTAATATTATATCTCTTCTATATTATAATTTTTGGGCATATTCATTTAACGAAATACATTTTGACCCTAAGATACCTGCTGCAGTCGATGGATTACAATATGACTTTATAATAAATAATTATGGTGTCTAAGTTAATTCCAGTTAGAAAATCAACCGGCTGATTTTGTGTATGTCCACACGACACCCCTGCCATAGAGACCGGTTCAACCATAGACCTACAAACAAAGTTTAACATACGATTTGCCCTATACTAAGAGGTACTTGGTAGAGTATCGCTCAGAGATACTCAGAAACACCTCGATTTTTGTCAGACCACGGAGTGTTGTCTCGATGGACAGAGTACTAAAATATGATTCTATTAAAAATTGAGCAATTCGATCTCAATACCTTATGGCGAGAACAATACGTTACCTCACGTATTATAAATATAGATTCAATATTTTTTTTTATGTCATATCGCTAGCGAATTAAGTATATTGATGACGAACATGATTAATACACGTTCAAACTCGTTAAATTATCTTTATAGTAAACTTAGATAAATACCTCATTCAACATGTCTAAAGTGTTAAAAAATAGTTGTTAAATCAATAACGAATACCTTACATATTTACCACACAATTTAAAAATAACTTAAATGTAAGCAAATATTGTTAACGAACAATACTTGCGATTGCATTTTATATAAAACAAAATATTGATGTTTAGCTGTTGTAAATTATGATTTAGATGCCATAAAACTGCAGTTGTGCTTATAGCTATAAATTGTAACATGGAAATATCTAATTAATATTTAATAAATTTTCGATGTGCTTAAGAGATATTTTTTCGTTAGGATTTATTAGCATTTAAGAAACTTCCAAAAGCTATGTTTAATATGCATACTATAACATTGTATGTTTACATTTTAAATCAGTGTAAGTACTATAATGTAAGATGAAGGAACTTTTAACTAAATCCGAAAAAATAAAAATAAAATGTTAGAGAATCGAGTATTAGGATTATACACTTGAATGTATAATAATATAAAATCATAGAAAAGTTATAATATATAATACAACAAAGTATATAACGCATTTAGTATCATTCGTCCACGTATGCAGTAGATACTCTGTCCGTTAGTTTTCCATTACCCATTTGTTTATAATAGTATTATAATATTGAATCATATTTCTAAAACGAATATATACCTACCAACAATAGTTGATAATAGGTAATAAAATAATCGAATATAAAGAAAGACTATTTTTTATAAAAAGTAGTTGTACAAAACTTTATAGTAAAAATATAAGTACTTACTATTAGTATACTAATAATGTCGTACAACTGTACAAGCATAGAATTATGTCAATTTTAATTTTTAATTTTTAATTTTTAACTATAACTCCAAAACAATAAGTAGTAGGTGCATTACTAATGAAGATAAAATAATTAAAAATAATATAATATAATATTCGGATATACATGAAAATCTTTAAATCCAAATATGTTTTATGATTGGTGTCCAGGTATTAGGTAATGTACAATAAGGCAACCTTAACATATTCAATCTTCCTTTGTTATATGTAGCTTAGTTTAGATCCTAAATATTTCTGTGTAATAGAAACATTTTTGATTTTCCAAAAATTGTGTTCTATGCATACGTATACTCGTGAATTGCATAATTCTATAATCCTATATAGATGTATAAATATTATAATATTGCTTAATTATGTGGATTTGTATGTTATTTCTATTCTGACTCATCCTATTGTACTATTCATAATATTATAGAGTTCCTATACAATTATACTGAACAAATTTAATTTGTCGAATTTTTAAATTTAGAACATAAATCAACTTGATGTATTGTTATAAAATATTTTTATATTATTTTATTGAAATTATGGATATTATAAAAAATTGAAAATGTAGGTTACAATATAATACATGTATAAAAATTTATATAACCTCCACACATTTTATCCTTAATTTTTACAATCGATTTTTTGTTTACCTACTTATTAGTTATTTATTAGCAAACATCGGTGTTAAAAACCAATCGCGTTTATGAATAAATTGATGTTTTGTTATATTTATGATTTTACTATTGTATTTGTCATTGCCGGCTTCAAGGATTTATTAAAATAGGTGAACGATTTTTTTCATTTTTCAAAACAAAAATGTGGACGAATGTGGGTTCTTATAATATTTAATCACATTTCAGTTAATGCATGCATTTGTGCATAGTATTATCGTGTGCTTACTATTTGTAATAACGCGTTGATCATTAAACTAATACAGTATAGTGTTGCAAATACTTACTGATACATTATAGCAGCATTCGAGGCTTAATCAAATTGGCTATTGCTTAACACACGATTCAAGTAGTCAGATAAGTACCAAGGCGTATTTTTATTAGAAGTGGTTGGTATTGTGGTGGAAAGTAGGACGAAGGTTCTAGTTGCACTACGACAGTTCCTGGCAAAACGATTCAAACCTTCAACAGTGAAAGTATTATTTCGTTTTAGTACCAACAAAGTGCCGTATTCTTACCACCCGGCATCGCGTTTTTCATAATTTTTCGCCATATTTTAAGCCGGTAGTTGACGATCAGCAAAGTTCTCCAACGGCTTTCAGATACTTCGGTAAGTAGTTTTATCGAATATTACATAATTTTAGACAACAACTCTACATAAGAAGTCTATTATGCTTGTACAAATGACGCTTGTGTCAGAATACTTGGTTGATATGTAATATTTCACTATTTTATAATCGTTATATATTATACAGTGTACATAATTACCTAATCCCTAAATTTCAAAATTATTAGAAATGCCCAGTACTTTTCTTAATAATTGCAAATACAAGCAAAAAAATAATCGTAAAACAGGAATATTAAGGCAACAATTAATTTTATTTTAAATTGTCTTTGAAGTTCATATTTTGAAGAAACAAAAGTTATTCATTAATTTATTTATGTTATTTTGTTGCAATAGTTGCATATTTTTTTAATGTTTCTGTATAAATAACCATTTTTTGAAAAATTTATACGTACCTACCTGATTATTTCACCCACCGGCCATCCAATCAAAAAAAATATTCATCACGGAAACTTTATATTACACAAAATTAAGTTTATATAGATTATTATTATATTTACACATTACAATTTTCACACTTTTGAAATATGTCGAAATGTTCACAATTTTAAATTTTAAATTCTATATTATATATCATGAGCTTATTCACACTATTCTACTTTACGTCGGCATCGACTGTAATGAATTAACAAAAATAATACATTTTATAAATATAAAATATTATTATAATAATTAATAATAATATAGTATATAGTTATGTGATGTTTTCGGAAGAAAACAATAGTTCAACCTACTAAATTATTAACACACAAATTAATTGCTCATAATAATAAAAATAAAATATTATAAAATATCTTTAGAAATAAAGGCTGGGTGTTGTGTCTTTTTTCATAATCGTTTTTCGTACATGATTTAACTACCATTGTATTCAAATGCAACAAATATTATACCGTAACCAAGTACCTACTAACTCAATGACAAGTTTCCTTCAAACTACAGAGCAAGTTCCATAGGTTTTGTTTTGTTATTATTTAATAGTTTATATCCGACAACAACAAAAAATTCGCATTCATATTTAAAAAAAAATGTTTTATTATTTTTTTTGTTATTAATAAACTGAATTGGAAGCAACACTTAATATTAAAATGTATTATCCAATTTAACATTGAGAGACTTAAACTATTTCTCATTATATTCAGCATTCTTTTATAACACTGTACATATAATGTTTTTTTATGATTACGTAAAAATACATGTAATTGCAGAAATATGCCCATGGGTAATCATTATTCATTCTTATTGAATATACGAATCTGCATCTTAGTATATGGAACTAAAAAACCAGTTGTCTAACAGGAAGCTTAAAATGAATCGATGCATGTCTTTATGAGTAATTACCTACTTTCTTTTTAGGTTCAATTCAATCAGAAAAACATTTTTTACGTTTGTTTATTTTTAATCATTGATCATCATAGACCATCATTCACGTCGATTTGTTATAATTTTTATATAACAATGTACTTTAAAATAAGTACAATTCTTATATCGATTTATATACCATCATCAAATTGGAATTTAGTTTTTTTACTGTTAGAGGTTTGTCACCCCTATTATAAGTAAAGACTGAGTATGATATTAGATTACATTTTTTCGCAACAGCTTCGCAAGTCAAAAGTTTTTTTATATGATAGTCACCGCATAATAATCGGGTCAATAACATTAGCAGGTATGCAATTACGTCAATTATGTGTTACATTGTAATACAGACATCAATTCAAATTAATTTAAAACTTTAATGACGATTTAGATTTTGACCGATTTTTTACCATGCTATGTTAGGTAGTTGTGATCTATATTGATATCATTATGGCTGTGATTTATATCACCAAATAACCTTGTCTTTCTAAAAAAGCAACTCACGACACACCGAGAAAAATACGTGTAGCATAAAAGTAAACAATATTTAATATTACTCGACACAATGAGAACGGCTAAAAACTGTGCTCAAAATCAGGCTGGTATTTTAAAAACAATCGATATTTTTTTTTAAAAATAAAATCTGTAATGCATAAAACTAACATAAGTATATCGTATATAGATCTAAATTTCGAGCTGTATAAATGGTTCTTGATGAGGACGAACAGATAATTGTATTATTGTACTAGTAGTTACACCACAGGATAATCCTGCAAGTGTTATTAAACAATGATTTTTATTTTATGTTAGTATAGTCCTAGTTTTCCATTCATGCGTCTTCATTTATTAAAAAACATTGATTTTTTCGCTCAGTTTCTGTATTATAAACTAGGTGACGTGTTTTGTAAACACATGATGTATGCGTGTCAAGTAGAAAAGAAAATGTGCGACCCTTTCAAGTCCTTATCATCACATATTGCAACCTTTCATTCACAACACAAGAGTGGTTATTTGTCAATTTGAAAATATTCATAGCATAATATACCACGGTATATTGCAACACTAATTCAAAGATGATGATGAGTGACGTCCCAATGAAACGTATTTGTATACATATACTGACTAACAACTAACGTCTAACTCAATCAACTGGTTTTCAGACGATCGGGTATCTTTTTTTGGCGGGATAAAGTAATTCCGGTTTTCAACTTTTGCAAAAAAATTAATACCAAACAAATAACAAACTACGATCCAAACACTTTTAGCGGTGCGTAGTGGAAGAAAGATGTAAGGTTAAAGAAATTTTGAGTATTTACTGTACCCGGAGAATACGATACTCAAAACTACCACCAAAGACCTGGCCGGAAACTAAGCGGTATTGAAATCAAACCAAAACAGGACCTTGAGGATTATTTGGAATAATCGGATGTCTTGCTACTAGAGACAGGTGCATGCACTCTTCCCGTTGTGATAATTATGTGAAATAATATGAATCTGAATAATATTGTTGATAAGTAACCATAATATATATTATTTTAGTATTTTTTTCAAGTTAGTAGAAAATTACAAAAATAAATATTATGAAAACAATCTTTTAATTATTGTTTATACTTATATACATTTTGCTAAGTTGGGGCCTTTTGGTGAATATATATTTTCAAATAAAATTAAAAAAATATTTTAAACTTGTACAGTGACAATAAACAAACTTAAGTCGTATTTAAAATAAAAATAAATAATTTTTAAATTATATTTATTCCTGAATATTTTTGAAAACCAACAATTCCAAAACACATATTTATCGACGTACAAGCGTTTTGTAATAATGAGTAGGTACATACCTACCTACCTACCTACCTACCTACCTTTTAATAAACGAGATAATCATTTATTCGTACACTGCTGGTTAGATGTTAGCACGCGGGGACGAAAAAATTCGAATACAAGAGTTCAGTGTTTTTTTTTTGATGGCAGTTTTCCTTTGTCGGGGTCTAACCGTTTGTGTTATTTTTTCGTTCAACGATCAGCCTCTTAGGATATTGTCGTCGATAGGTAGGTAGATATTTTCTGTTGTAGTAAAGAGCACACACACACACA
>PVMI01026247.1:0-11416 GCA_008528875.1 Aulacorthum solani
ATATCTAAGGATATATTGAAAATGTTGTTAAGTAATGAATGTTGGATATTTTTAAGTACTGCTGTGGCACGGATAATAGCTTCCAAGCCACATTCAGCTGATGTTGAACTTATCATATCATATTATAACGTATTGAAAACTTGTAAGAGATCTTCTTTATCTCCAGAAACTATCAAAAATTCATTGTATATAAAAATAAATATGCCTGTTGTAGCTGAATTTGATCCATAACCTGCAGTATTAAAATGGTTAAATAGTAAAAAAAGGCATTCAAAAGTTCATCCACTGGGTAAACAACAGGAATGGTATTAAGGCGTCTTCAATGAAGCCAAATTAAAAGGTGATGAACCGTCATTGTTTACCAATAAAGTTTCGTTTTAACTACATTATATTATAATTTTTTATAATTTCATAAAAAAATATGCATTGTTATAATTTTAATTATTAAAAAGTTAAGTTAAGGTTTTTATTTTTATATCCTATTTAATTTTTATGATTGTTATTAAAAGATATGTATTTTGTTGTTTTATTGAAATGCATTGGGTTACATTATTATATACATATAATATATAATACATAATACATACATATTATATGTAATACATTCTTTTTTCTAAGATGTTAGAGAAAATAAAATGAAGCGTGCAGTCCGAAATTTTACAAATAATAGGACCTGTTCAAGATGATATGATATTATATATTGTATATGATCTAAGCGTCAAACATAAATCTTTTATCAACTGATTATTTAGTTGTTTTATTTGCGGAACATTAAAAATAATTTTATAATTGTATTTTAAAGTGTAATTTATGATTAATGTGGTTTCCCTTTATATTATGTATACACTAGATTCAAAAAATATTTTCTATTTTTAAATTTGATTGTTTTTACAAATATGTTACATGACACAACAAGATCTCTGCTCAGAATCGTTTTTGTTTTCAATGGTTATCATAATATCATTGAATTCATATATAACACATCCATTACAGTGGCATACTAGTCAACCTTTGTTTTCAATTAAAAAATGCATTTTTTAAATTTTTTATTTTTATTTTTGAATAGTTTTGAACAAACTTCTCCTTACAATTTACAAAATGAGATTATGCATGGGTATATATTTACTTCTAAAACAAAGAAAGGTATATAAATGTCAAAACATTAATTTTTTAAATTTTATTCCGATTCTTAACAAATTAATTTGTAAGTTTTAAAAAAAAAATATTTTATTTAGTTAAAATTCGATTCATTTGTACAATATTGAACTGAGAGACGTTCCATTCTGGTATAACTGAATCACTATATAATCTTTCAAATCTGTAACAATAAGTATATCTGTCTTTTAACTAGACAATTACAATAAAAAGCTAACATTAACGTATATTAGGAACTAGTTAAATTTTAAAAGTTACAAAAGTTACTTTTCAATATATTAGAAAAAAAATGGTTGAAAACAGAAATATTTACGTTTTGTTTTTAATACATTTCATTATTTGGTTTAAATTAAAAAAAAAAAAAATAAGCGTTGCTACTTGCAATTTTCACCAAACATTTAAATTTATATTTTAAAGACATAATGTAACATTCAAAATATTTTAGATTGTTTTATATTTCAGCAATTTTCAATTATTTATTTTTGAATTAATTATTCAAATATAAGCGTTTCAGAGAATTCCTGATTTATTTTGTTAGTGTTTCCAATTTTCAAGAAAATTACTTTGAATTTTATAAACACTACTACATTATTATCATACTACCTAACCAATATATTCTTTGCTATTTATTGAATCAAAATATGCAAAAGTTAATTTTAATTTCAGAAGTATTTTTAATATTAAAATAAAAATACAAGGATGATAATATACGACTGAATGAAATAGCATGGTTTCTACTCTTTTTCTTCTTCTAAATCTCGAGTAATGTTTTAAATTCAATATTGGTGTTCTAAGATTTAATTTTAAATTAATCTGTCGTTAAGCGTTAAACCTATTTTAATTTTTTAACTATACTCTTGACTTTTCAACATAAGAAGATACCCGGGCATCCTGCATGTGCGAATGGGGGTGATATCATTCTGGGTACCCATTGGCTATTGGTGGTTAATTAAGTATTTTATAATTTTGTGAATCCTGCGCATTAACGAAGAAAACTAGTCGTTGCCCTGTTTGCTGCTTATGTTAAATAGAGCTATAAGGTAGGCACCTACCTATCGGATATAGCTTTTAGAATAAAGTTTTTGATAAAACTTGTATGAAATTTATCTTCGTTATACTGGGCACAATTAGTGAGAGCTGATTAATAATTATATTGGCTGAAGTTGTAGATTATTTGAAATTGTAGCAAGGAATTCTATCTCAATAAAATACAACAGCGTGCTTTGTATGTCTAGTGAGTAGTACAACGTTAATATTGAAACAGCAGTTATTATGTAAAATATAAAGTGGAATTCAAATTACTTTGCTTGAAGAAGTATTTCTAGTAAAGAATCATCAAATGGTTTATATCCCACACCAAGTGTATTTATTTGATATACCACCCCTTCTGAAAAAAAAGTTATCACCATGTTATTACTTTTTACTTTAATAGTTATTCTACAAACCAGTTAATTGAATGCCTTCGACTTCCAAAATAACTATATAAAGTATTTGGTAAGGTTCCAAGGCAATGTTTTTTCTTATTGAACTACTCCACATATGTGAAATTCGTTCAAGCTCTTTACTTGCATTAACACTCAAATAAGAATCGGTATTTTTGTTTTCATGTAAACTCTTTGTAATGACAGACATAGCCTGAAGTACAGTTTACATTATATTTTTAACAATATACATATTTTTAATGCATTTAAAATTTAAATACTATTACACTGTCTTCGTGTTCCATATAATTTATGTGGTTGACCCGTTACACCCAAATTTACTAAATAGTTGAAAATAATAAACTCCTTTACCGTGGGTTAAGTGCTTATTAATGAATAGAGTAATCGTTTTATTTAATTTAATTTGGTAAATAACGAGTGACAATGGGTATTGTTTATAATGTGAAGATTATTGTGATAACTTTCTTGTGGCCCTACCTGCATGTGCTAGTTCCCCGCCGACAGCTTACAAGCAAAAGACAATTTCTAGAGCAACTAATACTACCAATTTCGGCGCTATACCCAGCAATACAAATCAACACCAACGAAAATGACCTCATTGTATGTCACCTTAATACCTTAATATTGAAGATACCTCCAATTCTCAAAAGCCAAATGTGAAAAACTACCAAAAATCACGAATTATGTGGAGGAAATTACCTTTTAAGATGAACACACTTTAGACGACTCTGATCTGCAAAAGAAAGGTTACAAAACCAGATATATATATATATATATATATATATTAATTGGAGCCATACACCATAAGCAATTTGGTACAGCTGTAAATTCAAAAGGATTTCTTTTGATAGAATGGGTGTAGTTAGTAAAAACTATTAGAAAACATAAAAATTCTAGGAACTGCTGAAGATAACATTACAAATATAAACACTTACAAATCACCTAATGTTGAGTGGGGTTAACTTATTCTATAGCAAAGATGTATCTATATCCTATGGACTTTAACAACCATAACACTGTAAGAGGGGATATGGCCAAAGTGACGAAAATGGTGAGTTACTTCACAAATGGATGATTTTGAATAATCTGGAACTCATCCATAAAGCCAAGGATAAAGGAACGTTTAGGTCAGAAAAGTGGCGATAAGACTACACACCAGATCTCAGCAAAATCCCAATGATAGATTTGTTTGCACACATGACACATAATGAATATACTACTTTAGTGCTCTACCATAAAAAATCTATTAACACTTTTAGAGATCATGCTCACTAACCGTCGCTATAAAGTATGTATGCATCGTAGGGGAAGCAAGTGGTGAACAGCAAATAATGGCCTACCACAAGGATCATTACTGGTGTAAACTCTGTTTAATCTGTACCCGACACAAAAGGGTAAATTCAGTTTAAATTTGTAATTGTCTGCTAGAGCTGGAATTTGAAGGATGGTAGTAGTAGATTAATTGATGATCTTGCTTATCTTGCTATAAAGTAACTATCTCTAAAAATGAATTTAAAAATCCGATGAAAACTGTAGTGCGTGCATTTCACCTCAATAATAGAATAGCAACCGAAGAAGTAGAGGTAGGTGGTATTTACCTGGGAATTACTTTAAACAATTTACTTACCTTTACATTGACGAAAACTACTAAGTAATTGAGTACTAAGGAATGAACCTGATACAGAAGTTTGCTGGTACGGGCTGGGGAGCCATCTGCTAGGACTGTTGGAACGGAAACAATGTATTTATATACAGTGCAGCAGAACACTGTGTAAAGGTCTGGTGTAATAGTAATCATGTGTTTCATAATTAAAATCATTATTTATTCAATTCTTACTTGTTTAGTTCCTTTCTTAAATGATTCGAGGTTAAACTCTGGATCATATTGCCACCGCAACATGGTTGTCTTGAATAAGTTCTTGAAGATATATGGATAGCCTATTTGATACTTTTTAATTTCCCAGCTGCTATTGTTCATTGAGATTCGATAACTATTTTCAGGTGTACATAGTTGAGATTTTTCGTATCGATTAAAACTGTCCGTAAAATAGGTTAAAGGTACTTGATTGATAGATTGAGGATATAATTTTGGAGTGTTGAGTATTTTTTTTCCGTAACTTGGAAATGATTTTACAAGGTGAGTTAAAATATTTCTTACGGTCATATTACACACAATTTTCCTCAAACCAATTAATTAATATTATGTTTCTAAGCTTTATTACAGAAATTTCATTTTTTGATTTGGTCATATTTTATCATGACAACAGATTTTGTAGTAGCCATTAACCAATGTTTATATAAAATATGCTCTTAAAATTTTAATTCATGTAGCGAATGTTATTCGTTACGCAATTCTTCCAATAGGTAATTCTCATTCTAAATAAATAAACTGTTATTTATTGTCATAATACCTATATGTGTATTTAAATATTTTAAGGATAGCTTTCAAAAGAAGCCCAGGTATTATATAACAAAGATAATAAAACCTTTCGAAAACATAACACTCGAAAAATGTCCAGAATAAATACAAATACGGATCTTCCTCATGTCTTATTAGTTTTTTTATGATCCTTTAATTTCATCTATACGAAAATAAACTTGACTATTCCGATGAAGTACAGTCACATTTCATATTACCCGATTCCGAGGATGATTACAGTGATTCTGACGACTAGCATGATGGTTATTCATCACAATTCGATTAGGTTGTTTTATTGTTTATTTATTATTTTATTATATTGTTAAAAATTTGATAAAAAAAATAAAATTAAAAAGAACAAAATATAAAAATGTTTGTTGTTTAAAGAAAATAAGGCCTTCTTCTCAGTCCTTATGGGCTCTTATTAAAGGGGCCATTGCCATACCAATTATACTGTGTATGCACAAATTGAGTTTAGCAGTCTTAAAAACATAATCTGATTTAAAATATAATTGTTTTAAAATTTAAAAATAATACCCACCCCCAACCCTACTCCCTACTAAATAATGATCAGATAAAAAACTGATGCAAAATTTGGGTTCAGCATCCTTACAAATTATACGTTTAATTTATTGCACACTATTTTGTAATATTGTTTTAGAGTTGTTAATTTTACGTAAACTAGAAATGGGTTTTATCCCATTGTGAGGCGTGTCAAACAGAAGTCCTGTGGTTCTTAATGATTGTCTAGCTTAAGATTTATTTACTGTAAACGCGGATACCAGTTTTACCGGAAATTGTAATCGTTCAAACTTAAATGGCTTATCATTTGATTTATTTGGTATTCTAGATAATGCTTACATTCTCAACTTTTCCACATCCGGTTAATATTTTAGCTTTTATTGTATTGGTATTTAAAGCTGTAACACATATTCTACCGCTTTCCATTGCATAATCACAATTTTCAAAGTTAAAATATGAGAAGGGAAACCCACATATTATATGTATTGTGTCATCAAGATTGCATACAGTATCAATTGATTCGTATGTTTTACTTTCTCCTGGGAAAGAGGATAATATATCTCTGTGAATATAATTTTCACCATTCATGATAGGTATACATTTTTTGTATATCAAGGGATACGTTTGTTGGTGATTAGCAATATTCGTCAAGTTCGTTATAACCGAACCTTTTCAGCAACAGTAATATGTTATCACAATTATTTGCAAACTTTGTCTGCCACTACCCATCACCCCGCTGTCTCGTGCGAACACCAATTAGTAATACGCCGATCATTGTACCTTGCTATTGTACGACGTCTGCTGTTCGTTCTGGCATTATCATCTTTTACACCGTTCGGTATTTCATCATTTTCAGTGTTATTGGTATTTAATTTATACCATCGGTTGTCTCCGGTTCAATTCCGTGGGAACTTAATGATAATATCGCTTTGCCAAATCCAAAAACTAAATTACCTCTTACGAAAACAGTACATACATTGCAATTTTATTCTTACAACATCATGATTAGACAAACGGAAACCAACCATTTACTGTAGTGAAGATCACTTTTTAATCAATATTTAATGAACAATAAATTTGAAACAGAGCGGTTAAATTGTATTAAAAGCAATCAAAAGCAACTCAGAGCTGATAATTATATACATCTCGGAGGTGCTATTGGGAGACAAGATACTGATCTTGCTTAGCTTGGTCAGAAGGTAGTGCTTCCATCATCTTTTACTGGCTCTCCGCAGTATACGTAGCTGCAGCAAAAAGTATCCTAGACCTTTCATTCAAGAAACACAGGCAGGAGAAGACGGATATTTAAAGCAAATTCTAAGAGCTCCAAAAAATAGTGGTTTTATGGTTGAAATTAGTGGTAAGTTCTTTGATAATTGTTGGGCAGTACAGTATAATCTAGTGATTTCACGTACATTCGGTGCTCATATTAACGTGGAGTATTATAATTCTGTAAAATCTATAAAATACAAGTGTCAATATGTTACAAAAGGAAGTCGTCAAGTAGCATTTGGTTTTGAAAATGATAATGATGAAGTCAAGCTTTATGAAAGTGGTCGATACATCAGCAGCTCTTAGGCTATATGAAAAAAAATTCTGGGTTTTCCTATCCACGAGAGATTTTCAACAGTCTTCCATCTTTATATATACTTAGAAAATGGCCAGCGTGTTTATTTCAACCCTAATGACTCCAGTCGTTTAACAGACATGATGAACAATCCACAAAAAACTACTCTTTTAGCATTTTTCGACTTATAAAAACCGATGATTTTGCAAAAATACTCTTTATGTCGATCTTCCCTTTTACAAATAATAGATATGAGAGAAGAAAACGTGGAATTAATGTAAATGGTTGGCCGGGAATAAAAGAAGATCCTACATCTTTTTTGAAATTGGAAACTGTTAACGGCCCAATTCAACATACTGATCAGGCAGCGTGTAAGGTTCTAGACTTACTGGAAGACTAAAGGCACTGGGATATAAGTATGGAAGAAGCTGTGCTTTGTGGTTCTAAATTTAAATAACTGGAATTTTTTGCAATTATGTTGATATTTTGTCAATTGTCCGATGTTTTAAGTCTTTCTGAAAAATACAAAGACAGTCTTTCAGAATATATTGAGTGGAGTTAAAGATACAACACTAGAATGTGAACTCAATTATTAACGAAGTATACAATAACTGCTTAGTTAGTCTTGAAGATACAGTTTTATCTCTAGGAGGTCAATTTTTACAACATTATGGTTTATCTCAGCCACCAAGATGTGATGCAGTCTTACAAAATAAGGATTACCTTCGAGAGATTAATCATACCTCAAATATTTTGGTGCCATATATAAATTCTAATATACATTTATTAAACAATGAACAGTCATATGTTTATGTCAAAATATTAGAAAGCATTGAAAAGAACACTGGCTTAAAATTGTTATTATTATTATCAAAACAATAACCTTAGAGACCAGTAAGCATCGTGATAGATGGTATATCAACTCTAAGCAAATCTGATACTATTGCCAAACAATATAAAAATAAGTGTAGTAAATTCAATTAAAAACACTAAAGGCCGTTCTTACAATATCCGGTTAAGTGTTGGTTAACAATTGAGTGTTACAATTGGTTATAACAATTAGTTTGTAACAATACCTACTTTTAAACAGTTTTCACTATTAAATTTCGGATTACCTTTATTACGTCTTTCACAGCAAAATAGCAAATCGCAAACAAAATATTTAAACATTAAATAATACCTTTTTTAGTATCGGAAATTCGGCTTACGCGCGCTAACAAATAAATGAATGATATAATTACTGAATATTGATGGTACCAGGACTACTAGCGCTTTTAACTAGCAGTCTCGCCACGGGACTGTGGTTCGCAATGAATAGGCATACGCCACGCCGCGGCCGATTCCTAACCACAGTAGATGACCGTTGTACGGTGAAGCAGCACTTATGTTATTATACTAAATATTCAGTTTGCTGCAACGACTTGTGGTGTGTATAGGATAGAGAGGAAAGGTAACCCAAAATGCGTAAATAGCAAACCTAGAGTTTAAATTTTACTTGTAAAAGATTTTGAAAAGAACGAAGCAAGATCTTCATGTTGAGTAGTACTCAGTGGAGTTCCCACTTGTGAAATCCAACTATCACTCGTCGTTGAACTACACGATGATACACTTGGTGCTGGACAGTGTGTTGGCTGTAGTGTATGTTGACCTCTGAACTCCCCTAAAAGATCCTCTTCACAAAATACTTGTTATAGTTTAGTCCTCACTAACATTTTTCTTTCTTCTCTTATTCTCCTCAAATATGGCAATAAGCTCGAAAGCAGAAAATGATAATCTGAATCTTGGTTTCGAGAAGCTAAAATCTTTTCTTTGAAAAATTGTAATTTTTGTTCTTCGAGCATCATCAATTGTTTAACCGCAGTGGCATAATTCATTTTGGCAACTTTTTTCCAATGAGCACTTAAGTTTTGTGGTGGTGTAGTTGTATTCGTTGTGTTCTGAAGAGATTTTATCATCGGGATCATCGGGATCATTAGGATCAGGATAAAAAGTGGTAGTTGAGTTATGGGTGTCTACGTCAAATGTTGTCTCACTCGAAACATTACCCTGTTTCAGTATATACAGTCTCTCCTTTTTTTTTTTTAACACTAGAGTCTCAACTCTGCATTTAGTAATCCCAAAAACTTCCATAAATAATTTTTTACAGACCTGTATGATGTTGCCCGTTCCATCTGGCATAGAAAAACATACGGTAACTTGCCGTCTACTGTCCTTCGGATCATCATACTTTCCGTGACACCTTCTTTTCACCAGAGTAATAATCATCAAACCTATCAAATAAGAATTTTGTTTACAGTTGTCTTTTAAGGCATAAAAGTCATGAAATAGGAGTTTCTTTTGAGTATATGGAACACTACGACAGTGAAACTTACATTTACAACTGATTTCTTCTTTTTGTCTGTTTTTCCTACAACCATAACGTTTTTCTTGATAACGTAAGGTTTTCCTTCACTTCTACGAATTTTTCTTTCATTACGCACTGACTGTTTTTTTGGCATTTTATTAGTAATAAATAGGTAATACTTTAAGTAAAATAAATATACTTGAAAATATACAGGTAATGTGCGTATACCTATTCCGTTTGAACGACCAACGTATACTGATAACTGAAATAATTATTTTTATTATAGGACTGATCGCCTAACAGCATGGGAAATAACATTAACATGATCAAAAATAGAAATTATATATTTAGTGGCACTTAGCACGTTATTTCACCACAAAATCCCGGCACATACCACACACGTTATTTAGCGGATGTTTTTACCTATAATAATATTAACCGAGGCTCTTAGCCCGTTTCACATGTTATTGGGCTTGGCACTTAGAACATTTTTCTGAGACTAATCCAAAAATCAACTTTTTGGCACTTAGCTTGTTATTGATTTCAAGTTAGATAAATACGTAACAACTAACACGCAATCCCACACATCAGGCGGAACAATAGCATTTTCTCCTATGTGTGTACCCGCTAAGTAATCCGTGAATTTAGTAACTCAATTATCATCAAGTAACATCACCGTTAAGGTTAAAGTAAAAAGGTCTGAAACATTTTCCGGCTCTAAGAACACTAATCCAAAACAATAAATCAACCATTTGCTTATATCCGAATGTTTTGTTTTGTAGTCTACACTTCGTCCATTTTGTTGTATATTCCTATACCAAGATTGTGTAAAGTGGAATCGGCATTCGTATATTTTAATGTTCGGCCAAATAAGGTTGCAAGTGCGATGGATGGCTTTTTCGAAATCACTGATAATGGCTATTGGTTTAAAATCCCAATGTACAGGCCTATATTTTTCATGAACGTGTTTTAAACATGAAATATATATTAATCTGTAGTTTTTCCAGTTAATAAACAAAAAACAAGTGGTATGTAATGACCGTTTATATGACCAAGTATTGTAAACATCTGTTTCAAAAACTTGGCACAGTATGAGAAAGTTCCGTCAACGTATATTATAAGTGGCATGTTAACTGTGATTTTGAAGGGCAGGTGCCCGATAATTTTGTTGGATGGTGAGTACTGGATATAGTGAGAAATATTGTTATACAAAAATCACTTCATTTAAATATGATATAAGAATAAGAATAATTATTAATGACATCAATAACAACTATACTAAGATACTCAGTAGTACAGTACCACAATATTGTGAATAACAACACCAAACGTGACTGTTTAAAGCATTATCATTTAGTTGATATTTACGAGGTAACTACAAGTTACAACTGTACTACTGAAGTAACTTATAAATAAATAAAATAGTTATCGTTCCACGGGTATTCCCAATTCCCCGTGACCTGCCCCCGATCATGAACAATATGTATTTATGTATATTTTAATGTGTAAAGCGTTTTTAAATTTGTATCACAGCCAAAAATGATTAATTGTTCTTGTCTATCATTAATTAATAAAATATTTATATTTATATTTGTAACTATTTCCATACTGTCTAATACTTCATATACTTCGTTGATCGATTTTGGTAGTGCAGTTATTGACTTTCTTCTGGCGTTGTACATATTTTTCTTAACATACCGAATATCACTTACTTGCAAATCTTGAGCGTCAGGTACATTGTTAACTACACTACAAACAATTTTATTTGGCCTAGTGCAGATATGCTCAGTTGCTTTGAAAAACTTGATTGGAAAAATAGTTGCTGCAAAGAATGATCCTTCATTAATACTTAAAGAATGGTAATTATATAATATTTAGTTGGTTTTGTTTGCTATTAATAAGTAGTAGCTTTTATATTTTTACATTAATATTTTCGATTTAATGTTGTTCAAAAAAATGTCTCAAAG
>PVMI01026263.1:0-10939 GCA_008528875.1 Aulacorthum solani
ATTTGATTAATGTTTATCAACATAAAAACTTTAAATGCTTGTTAAGAAAAATCGATTCAAAATTTTTGTTCATACAGCAGATGCAAATCTTTGATACATTCAGCATCCGAAACACGAATAAATGATCGACGTAACCTAACCTTTGGACTCAAAATGGTTAATAAATTAAGAGTATTAAGAAGTGAGAAGTGCCCTAAATGTTTTTTACAATCATGTGAATATTGAAAAAAATCGATTGTTTTTGATCCAACAATTAATTAAGAACATACGAAATGTATATCGCTAAAGAGTTAAGGTTTAAAATATACCATAATTTGTTTAATACAATTACTATTTGTAAGACCTGACAACGCAATACAAATAACTATTTTCTATTCTAACTATGAAGGTGCCTAATTAAAAAACATTATCTAAAATTTAATTATTATGAGTTTTAAACTTTATATAAAAATTTTAATCGCAGTTGTAGCTGTAGGTTTGATGACAAGGTTATACATTATAAATATGATGTAGCGTGATATTCATTATTTACTTTTCATGGAATCTATTTATCTATAACCAATACAAGTTGTACAGTAAAACTACATGGTAGGTACTTTAAATAACTGTTCAAAATTGTCCAACGTTTTTTATCACTAACTTACATTTTATGAACGCAACATAATACGTCAATTATAAATATCTAAGAATGACATTTAATTATTAGAGTTAAGTAAGCATTATTGATTAAATTTATAACGATCAATCATTAAAACACATTCATTCAACAAATATTGCATACACACAGATCTTGGATTGTGAAAGGAATCGAAATTAGGACATATAAATCGTTAGTCTCGGGGTAAATAAACGAACAATGTAAATAAATTGTTTATCGTTAACGCCACTTTTGTAACTCGTGTGTTGTTGTTATTATATTAAAGCCAATGGAAAAAAGGTGATAATGATTGTGTCATACATACTTCTATATTGGTAAACAGTTATGGCAGAAATATTAGTAAACAATTTATATTTAATCGCCAAATAAAATAATTTATGCTATACGCAGCGTACATGACACATTAAAAATAAAACGATAATTTAGTTAAGACAATAAAGAAAACTGGCACTAAGACTATCATCAATACTAACGTCTAAAACCTACATTGAAACTTTGACATATTTATTTAAGTACCCACTACCAATATAAAATAAACAGTACTTCTCAGTAAATATTTATAAAATACCCATATTATAGGTACACATTATTATTACAGTGCATAATTAAATAATTAAATATTTTACTCGTCTTAAATAGCATTGGACAATATTAACATAACAACATTCATAACTATATCCTATTTAGTATTTTAGTAATTTCCCATCATATCACTAGTAATATTAATATTAATATAATCTTAATATATTTTATAATATAAAATAATAAAATATAGGTATTAACATATAATATTGTACAGACAACAGTACAGTACCTTCATTCACGATTTATTTTTGGTGCTTGATTTACCAAGAAAGCAGGTTGGTACACTACGTGAATAATTATTGGAAACAATGCTGAATACGTTATGTTATATTATTATGTAAATATAGATACCTACCAATTATTATTATTTGATTTCTATGTTATAATTTTATTACAAAACAATATTAAAAACCACCAATACAATCAATTGACGGAACCTATACGATATATTGTGTATACTGGCATATAGACATAAATATAGCAGTGGTGGTCAAAGTGGTTTGAGAGGTAGGTAGAACACAATTTTATCCGTCTTACACACGTACGACATAACAAATTTTCGTTCATCAGTTCCAGTAGTATTTTGTTAGTTTTGATATTAGAGTGAATTAACCTTTCATAAACTTTAAACATGAGATTATTATCGCGATCCTCACTTAGGAATTTATTGATATTAACATTTTTGAATAAGTTGACCTTTTTGATACTGTACATTTTAAAATGATCATAATTTACTTAAAAATAACATCATCGACAAAAACTTAAGTGAGGCCCTAGATAATAATCTTAAGTTTAAATTGTATAATTGGTAAATTCACTCAAAAATCAAAACTAACAGCGCACTATTACAACTGGTGAACAAAAATTTGTCATGTCGTATATGTGTAAGACGGAGACAACACATGCGGGTGTGATCCCCGGATGTCCTATTAAAGCAGTGGTCACCAATAAATATTTTTGAAGGGCCACATTAGGAATCAGAAAATTTTTCACGGGCCACCCGTTGTCAGTGAAAACCAATAAAATTTAACAAAAATAATAATTCACAACAATAACACATAGATTGTTGTCGTAATATGGGTTTTTATTTTTTGTCTGCGAGCCGGATAAAATTTATTCGCGGGCCGCCATTCGGTGACCCATGACTTTCTGAGTCACACCAAATAAAACAAAATAAATATTACCAAAAACTGGTTTTGCGTAAACATTTATAATTTTCATTAATTTTTTTTTTATTTTGAAAAATATTGGGAATTTCCAGTTTTAACCTAACAAGAGTAACCAACAAGATTCAATTTTCTATCAGATATCAACCTATACGTTCAAAATTGAAGAATTTTTTTATTACTATTCGTGTACTAAAAGCAATTTAAAAAAACACATATCACTGTATAATCGATACATTCATCACTTCGCTCAGAATCTAAAATTATTTGACCGCCTCTAGGGTCTACCTAGGTATATATTATATGTTATTATTATACATTAAAAAATACACACGACGTATCGTGTTTATGGAAAGGTTAAATAAAAATTGATTTAGGTACTTACCAAAGTCAATATCAGTGAAGGTTTTAATGCATTCAGTGTTTCACCAAGCTAATGAGACATATCAAACAAACGATTATTATAATTATAAGCAACCAACAATTATCTATGTGTGTGTGTGTGTGTGAGAGAGTGTGTGTTTAAAATGTTTAAATATATCGGTACATAACGAAATTATCAGCGCTAACAATATGAGCTTATTTGTCTATAATTTTCTGTAAAATAATTTAATCGCATTCTATTACAGTAAGTTATTAAATTGATTTAAATTATATTAGTTTCTACTACTGTGTTATACTGATTAAATAATCAATACGTTAATTAAATATTTATTATACAACAACTTCAATTCTTATTTCGATATAAAATTTTATTCTTTGAAAAATATTTCTCAAGATTCGAATTGTAAATACTTAGTTTTTAAAAATAACATTGTGTCATTATATTATGTCGATACTAAGAATAACAACGAACATCAAAAACTGTATAATATTATTGAACGTTGTGGAAACGATTGGGATCAGGAATATAATTATATATAAATATGAATATGCTTAAATCGTATTATAGGGGCGTAATATTTAAAAATACATATATACATTAGGATTTAGGATTGTAGCAACCAAATTATTTTTTTACGAAATTAAAATAACATTACCATATTAATATCGGTTTTAAATATTTGGAATTATACTATTGTAGTATTACTGTAGATCTATTATTAATTATTATTTACTTAAAGTGTCTATGCAATATAAATAATTTACTACAATTTTTAAAAAGTATAAATCATATTCAGAAACAATAATCTAAACAACTTCACTTATCACGGAAAGTTTAAAATATATATTTCATGAAAATATTTCAGATAAAATATTTTTTAACACGAACTCCTATATAATTTCTCAAGTAATAATTTATATAAATATATGTAATGTTCTACTGTTTTTTTCTTTTTTTATAATTTTCTATAGCATCGCAAACATTATCTACAACTACATAATATTGCAATAAAAAACGGCTCATACATAGGTATGCATTAAAAATTATAAGTTATAACATATTGTATCTATAAGAAAAGCAATAGCTGTATAATGTAGGCACTTGCGAGTTGTGACTTGCCTGATATGACGTCATATTTTAAATAACAATACAATATTGCCGTATTTAGTGTACTGTACCTTTAGAATTATACTAGATAATTAAGCTTGGTGAAAATATATTTGTTTTAGATTTATTTTATAATAATAAATTATTATTTCAGTGGTTAAAAAACACAAAAATGTTTTCTGTATAATTTAATATAGCACACATTCATTTTTGAGGGAAGCCTACACATTTTTGGAGAGGTCAGGCACTTTGGTTTCCCTGATATTATGTCCTAAAAAGTGGCTTTTTTTAGCATAAATATAGGTACAGACCCCAAAATGGTAAATACACGCCTGAGGCAAGCACACCTGCCTATAATACGTAGGCATGCCAAAATATGGGATTTAAAAGCCGACTCCGCAATTCTCAGCAACTACCATTGATCATATAATAATTATTTTAGTCATTGTCACTCAACGTTGCTTGTTGGACACGCCGTTAAAAACACTACACAATTGGGCATCTGTCCTAGAAAATAACATTTGCATGATGCCATGATGTATACCTACACTGTATAGAGGTGCTATTTTCGTATGTCGATCGTCAATGCGTTTCTGACGAGTCTATAGTAAGCATAGGTACCATGTGGCGGTTAATCATATAAAAACAAAACAAAAAAAGATAGTTAAGAGAATACCACTGTAAACCTTCTCCTTATAAAAACCAATGCATAAAATTTAACCACAATTCAGACACTAACCTCAAACTGTATTTTCAAAATATTCAAATTCCGCTTCTAAAAACAATACTAATATTAGGAAAAACATTCGTTAATGAACTAAATTTGATCACAAATCTAAAAAAAATTTCAAGCACTTGTAAGACTAAAATATATATCATCAAAAAAATTCTCGTACACCAGTACAGCACACATGTGGAGTTGACAAGAATAAACGTTAAAATATATATATAAATATTTAATTTTTATCCTAAATAAACTCAAAATCACACATTTACAACACAACCAATACCGGACGACAAACATCTCAAATCCTTAAACCCAATACGGCAATACACCATGAAGGTATTTGCCCATCAATAGGCACTTTCAGAAAAAGCCCCAAAAAAAGCATTTTATGTTATGCATGAGAAATACCAGCCCTCCAAGTACTAACTTATAAAAGGCAAAAATACCTGTATACTGTACCTACACTATATAGTGTACTGTGTACATGACATTAAAAGGAAACCAGACTGGTTAGGTTAACCACATAGGCCATAAATATTTACTTTAAATATTATAAACTCTAACACTAATGTCAACCAAAACACAAACAACAATGCTAGACACAATCTCCACCTTTTGTACAAAATAAATATTCACACATCAGTTGAAGAAAAAAACTCTTGTCCTCTTTAGAAAAAGCCGACATGGCTTTCTATACTCATTAGAGAATTATTCACACTCAACAAACACAAAAAATATATCATAATACAATAATATCACACACTTCTAAAATATTAATCAACATAAACCACACTCAAATCTACTTAGAGACCTCCAAATAAGAAAAAGCAGAGTAGGTTTTTCATTTATTCTAAATCAAATTACCTACAATAACAAACATATTCACCGCTGAAAATTACGTCTTACTTGAAGCTGCAGTTAAACTAGCCACTTTACTCCAAGCAACTAACCATACTGTTATAATTGTCAGCGTCGTAATAGCACTCAAACACCCATGGCTCAATAATTAAATCACCCAAAAATGTCGATCACGCATAACAATTAAACATATTTTGAGGGTTATATATCCAAGATACGAATCAACACGCACAATTCTTAATCGCACACAAATTATCAACGAAGCCCTCTACATAAACGAAACCACAAAAATACTTACCTTTATCTGTAAATGTAATTTGCCTAATAAAATGTAATATTGTTAACAATTGCCAATCACACATTGTAAATATTAAGTACTAGGTGAAATAGGGATCTGTGATATCAATGGGTAATAAAATTAGCTGTTGACGACTGTAAATTCTTAACTAATAATAAACGAAAAATATTAATATTAAAATATCATACGTCATACATCATGGCATTAGGATAATAAACACCAAAGTCACTATTCTAATTCCAACAAGAGACCCTGGGGTATACGACTTAAGATCATATAGAGACTACTATACATTATTACTACATTTAGCTACTAAATGAATTCATATAATAAATCTTCGATTAAAATTTTTATGTCGTTCGTATATACTACTAGACTAGCATACTACTCCTCTGCAATGGCAATTTTTATGTTAATATTTTTTGTTTTTATCGTTTATTTGTGTTTCTATGACGATAAACAAAGAGTAATGAAAATCGGCCTCTCAAAAATCGGGTGGTTAAAAAATAAAAAGTTGTACCCAGCCCAAAAACCTATCTCTGTTGAAAAAAAATAATAAAAGTACTGATAAAAATATACCATGTACATTGAGTATTTAAGTGAAATATTTAAGTTTAATCTTTTTCACATTTAACTGTGGTCATTTTTATATTTTTACAACAATATGTTTTGACGATTGGGGATCCTAAAATTGTTTAACCCAAATGCTTTGGGATTACTAATAAAGCCAGTAGGCGATTCAGCTGGTCAACTACTTATGATAAAAAAAGAAACTTATAGTTTTTATAACAATTATTATTTATTACCGTGTCCGTGTACGATGCGTAGTTAACCTTATACCGACATTTGTATTCATCTAAGCACAACGGTTTGCCCAACCACACTGTGTGCGCCTCTTCGACTCTCGGGAAAAACAAATGCGCTTCGCCGCTAGATACTTGTATTAGACCGTAACAATCAGGTTCGCTGACACCGAAAGTCCAATGGAAGTAGGGTTCCTAAAATAAACATAAAAGCGTTGTACAAACGGACAGAGATAATAGTATGTAGTTATAGGTATAATTTCTAATCCAGTGTATACAGATACGGGCATACAGTTAAAATCTCAAATCGGGGTCTTCATTTTTGATTTACTAAGTTTTCATCTTTTTATAATTTATGTAATAATTTGAACTAAAACTTTGAAAATTTAATTTGGAATATCATGAAATGATGAAATTTAATTATAGGTTACCTAGAAATAAAAATATAAATAATCCCCAACAAAACATGAAAATGCTACAAAGTCCTAGTCCCAGTTCTATTAAAACTAAATAAATCAAAAATAAAGACCCCGATTTGAGATTTTAACTGCATGGCCTTGTAAGTAAACTAATAATGTCACTTTTTGTTTCGTTAAAAGTCCATAGTTTTTTTTTTTTTATAATACTTATATAAGTAATATATATTGAAATACAAATGTAGATGAGAAGAATGAAGAGAATCATAGTAATATTTAAAACAATTTTAAATGTACCAACCAATATTTAAAATAAAGTTTCTATAAAATGTTAAATGTAATTTGATGAATTTCAAAGAGATTGAACTTGAAATACTTTAAATAAAAATGTTGACTACATATTTTAAATATTTTTTAATTGGAATAATAACTATGAATATCATTGTATAGTAAAGTTGTATTACATTGTCAAGCTTTAAAATCGAAAACAATAATTTTATCATGCATAAATCAAAAAATTTAAATGTTTATAAATCGAATGCCAAAAGAGCTAAAATATTTTGAAAATTATATCATGTCTAGAAAATGTTTACACAACTATTTAGTGAAAAATCCATGGCTTAATACAATTATTGGTTTTTGATTTACAAGTTACAACCAAAACAAAATAGAGTTCGTCAAAAACTAGTTTTACATGAACATTTCCATTTTCCCAAATTTTGTAATTTCAATTATTTTTAAGAGTAGGTACTAGGTAGTGGGTATTTTTTACTTGTTAGCCAAAATAACCAAAAGTAACAATTAATAACCTCGATACCAGAAACCATCATTTTTAGTATTTTAAACAAATATTTTTGATTTTTAAGAGCATAATAACTCAATGTCTCCATGTATATTTAATACACAATTAGTGTGTTAAGTAATAGCCCCATGTATTATGAGTTATAACACATAATATTACATACAAAATTGTTTTTGACGTATTATAAATAGGTGTTATTACATATTTTTAAAATAATAAATACCATCATTCAATACATTATAATATGCATTAATGCATTATGCACGTTTTCAATGTGCGTCAGCAAACGTAGTTATTGTGTAACATTGAAGTATAATTAATGCATTATACGAACACTATAGTTTTTTTAAATAATTATTGAAACTATATTACCTATATCGATTAGTCTCAAATCCCGCCCATCACTACACGTTTAGGCTGATAGCGGTTAATACTGACGTAAACAAAAATTATATATATATAAAATATAAACCTTGAATTTCCACACGTAAGCAACTTCTAATTTAGCCAATTCATAAATGTTTATGTGCACATTCTAGCTACCACAGATATTATACTTATCATCGCCGAATGGACTTTTGTGATTTGTTATTGTTGTTGTTGTTGTTCCGTTGTTTATATAACAGGTATTTGTGTATATACACATGTCGTATACTCGTATACTACCACAGATATAGTGTATATTACATAATATGTAATATTGTATGGTTATACATTATTTATTGATTACATAAATCAAATTACAAATTTTACAACAGTTAATATTGTTAATATTAAAATACATTAGTTATTTTCTACATTTTTCATACATGGCGAAGAGCATTTAAAGTATTATCAAGTGACATGCACGGTGGAGTGGTACAGAGTATCTAACCCTCCCACCACCCCAAACAAAACATATTGGTCTCCATTCAACTCATCAAAACTTTAAATACTAATGAGTAATGATTAATTAAGTACATTTCCAAATTAAAAAACGATACAGTATACCTAAACACTTATAATTAAACAAATAGTAAAACAAATAAAAAATAAAATGTTCAAATTTCTTCCGGATAATAATGATAAAGTATTTGCTGTTAAAAAAGAAATAATTAACATAGATGTTACTCAATAAATTAAATGAACTTTTAACTATTATAAAATAAAAAGTACCTATTGAAATGTTTAAGGAAAGATTTAATATGTATTATACATTTACTGCCAGGTTACCAGCTCGCCTAGAATAGTAAGCCAAATTCTATGCCCTACCCACCTGATCCCTATCACATGCATCATTTAACATTTAAGTTGCATATCAGTCTTGTCATGTATTTTGCTTCAAGATACTTTTAGTATTTATATTATGGACTATACATTTCAAATAGTTTGAATCTTTTTTAATGTTTATTAAAATATAAAACAACATAATACCTAATAATATATAATATACAATAATTCAAACTATATGTTATTTGTACAAAGTCAACAAGCAAATTTACCGAAATACATAATGTTTCAGCATAATAATTATAATCTGAACTACGTAAGTGGTTCCAATGTATTTTTGTAAGCTGACTATCACACAATTAGAGTATTAGACTATAATAATATGTCAGTATTATAGAAGTCTATAGACTGTACTGTAACTAGATGTATTATTTTTATGCTATTAATATCTAAAATATTTCTGAATTCCTTCAATATAATATTATAAAAGCATTTTTGGGTACCTATTATCACATTTTTAATATGTTGTAGTGTGGTACCCATTTTAGATGTTGGTAAAATATTTTTTTTAATATTTAGTAGGGTTATCAGTAATTATAGAATAATATTATTTAGACAATTTATACTAGTTAAGGAAAATGGTATAAATACAGATTTATTATTATCTAGTGACAAACTATTTTTTGAATACCATTTATTAATTGTTGCTATTTTTTTATATTGATTTGAGTGGGGAGAGACGATCTACAGTGAATTTTCAAGTAGTAGACTTTGGCTAGATTTTCAACGGTCAAAATATATAGGGTCGTATGTAGAATGAAATAGCATTGATTATAGAATAGACTATTCTACTCTATAATCAATGGTAATTTGAAATTGAACCAGAGAGGCAGGGAGTAGAACTTTTATGACATAGAAAAATTGATTGGAATACACATTAGTTATAATTAATGGTTTTTCGTTGGAATAGTTTGGTACATACCACAAAAGTTGAGCTCCAACGTTGAGTCCAATCATTCACTAAGTATATCAGGAGTTTGTTTTTAAAATAGGTTGAGGCGTATTCTAGTATTTAATATCTTTATTTTTGATTTTAGATGGGGACCCCAGTAGGTAGATGATGCCAACATAAGACTTGACTTGGTGTAGATTGAGTAATGGAGTGAAAGCAACATGTACAGACATGCATTTAAATATTTTTATATCTAAACATTTATCAAACTTTTCCACTTAACGGATACCCCTTTTTTGGCCATTTTTAGATAGACCAAAAATGTTGATTGAATCAGAATTTGGTGGTTAAACTTAGTTTAAAAGTTATAGCTATTCAAAGTTTTAAAGTATAACAAGTAGTCACTCACTACGCCTACCGGCAACAGTCGCCAGATACGTAACGAGGTCCTACGTTAGATTTATAAATCTAAACCAAACTATTTTTTTTATATTTATACCAACAACTTAATAATATAAAGACAATCTCATATGTTAATTTATTGTGACTTAAGGCAATTAAAACTTTGTTTTTCTAGTGAAAGTACTAATTACTACTATACTATGAAAAATATTTAAAGCTGTAACTCTAAAAAGAAATGAATAACTAGCTTCACATTTCAAATTAAATATATAAATGCTGCCACTGTAAATCAGAACTTAAACAATCTAAAAACATTTTTAATATCTAACCAACAGGGTATTATTTGATTATGAATAGATAAAACAAATTTTAACATGTTAACCTTAAATATAATTTTTTAATAGCTTATTTGAAAGTTTACCCCTCTTTACATTTTTAAAGAATATTTATTAATGTATTATTTACAGTATACACTCAAATTAATAATTGTATATCAGTTGTATTAAATTTAAAAAATTAAACACAGGTATATTACAAAATATAATAATTTTTTTTTTTATATTTATTAGAA
>PVMI01026267.1:0-18683 GCA_008528875.1 Aulacorthum solani
ACAAATAAATGTTTCATTTCATTTTTAGTATTTGAAAGTACCTATATTTATTTAACTTATTAAAGAGATAATTTTAGTAGAGGCAAAAGACCAATAATAACATTAATTTGTTTTTAATAAATAATAAGTGTTCATATAGGTATTATACCCATGGATGACTATAGGTACCTAATTATTAGGAGAAACAAAAACTTTTTTCATGATACTCGATAGGTATATGACTACAATATATTATATTACTTAACAGTTTGAGTATAATTATTTGCAATGGTTTTTTTTTAATTGATCAACAAGTCGTAGGAGTGAATAAGAAAAGATAAGTTTCAATTTTTGAGAGAAATTCACTTCATTTTACAATGAATTATAGAACATAGAACAATAAATTGTGTATGTAAAAATTATACAAATATATTCAATGACACTTTAAAATATGTGTAATAATGTAAAGTTAGCAACAATTTTATAAATTGTAAACTAAATTTCATCACATTTTAATCATAAAAATATTAAATCTTATCAAGGATGATGTTATATAATATTTAAGGAATTAGTAGTCTTGAAATATTATTGCATTTATTCATCAACTGTAAAATAAAAAATTTACTACATAATGTGTGCTAAACTTTTAATTTAGACATTCCTCAAACTTCTAAAGAAATCATCAATAGTTTCCACATCACGCATAAGTATTTATAACATATATTTCTAGAAGCAAATATAAATCGAGCATGTAAACCATTTAATATCTATTGTTATTTAATAAATCACTCGCAGGTATACCTAACATAACGAAAACGTTGACGGATTTTGTACAGAATTTGTGCTCAAGCTATAGACGTGCAACGATAATACAGTTGAGCGCGCAGGCGACACAAATCTCACAAGCATGTGAACGAGAATCAATAGTTAAAGGCCCCCCGTCACTCGTCCAGGTTTATTATGGCCACGGGACTTTTATGAGATAAAATGAAGAGCATTCCAGAGCAATCGTCGCATAGTCAACATTCCATCCACAACCGACTACTAATAAAATATACCGATTATAATTTTCAAGTCTAACTTCAAACTTCTCGAAAACTACAGTTGGATAGGGAGGTTAAAAAAATGAATTCTTACATCATTGTTTCATAGCGGCATAGACTATTACAATTAATTTATATAAGGCAGCTTACATACATTATGGTACTGAATCATATAGTATTATTCTAATAGGTAACAATACGTATAACTTTTTTAATGATTTTTGTATGCGTTTTCTCATTTTCCTTTAACCATTTGTGGTGTAAACAAGCGTCATATTAGAAAATGTTGATGGAAATTCCTTCACGATTTTCCCAAATGAACCTTGACCTATTATATGACTATAAATATATATATATAAACACTCATACCAAATTAATCGTGATGGATCTCCCGGTTGGTGGCATTATTTAAGACTATTTAGATATATTAGTTGAAGGCATGTGATGAAAATATTGGGGTTAATGTAATATAATATGCATAACTTAAATGAATAATAACAATTAAAGCTTCTATGTGTAATATAAATAAATAATAATATAATGTAATATTTATTTCAAATTAGATGTGTACATAAAATGTAAAAAATGCAATTGTTATTGGTTGCATATTTAATAAGTAATAGATATACCGAATTCAAAACAACATATTCTATAAAAAGAAATCATAATCGGTCCACGTATGCATAAGTTAGAAAATAGATAAAACGGGTAATTAATAAATTATAGAAAAAAAACTAAACATTTGAGTTTACAAAGGCTTAATAATTTAAATTTTGTTTAGAAAATAAGAAGTGCCAAGTGGATGGGTAGACAGTCTTAAGAAAGAATAGGAACTTCGCCATTATTCCTAATAGTCATACACAAAATGTTGTTTTGACTAGAATTCATAAACAATTTTCTTAAAATCTACAAGATTAGAAGTGTCTAGACGCTAAACATACACATAAATAGTTGAAGTTGGTTTTCATATCTACGAACGAAGATGGAGTGAAAATAACATTGACAGAACCAAAACAACACACGTTAGGTACACTATTCACACTCAACTTTAATCGTGATGCCGATCGAAACAATGTTTGTGAATAACTTAGGTATTGAACTTTCAGTGTTGTTTAAATTAATATCCGATTATATGGGTTCTAGTCGTTCTGGGTATGATTGAATACATTAGTCCAGTAATAGATTCTCTAATATTCTTTATTCTTATCAAAAAGCACATAAATTCACTAACAAGCAACAACGAGTAACTAACTATTCTACATTTCCTGCCATGTGATACATCCATCATACAGAGCGAGACAGGGCCTTAATTTCCTTAGAACACTCTCATATAATATACATGTACTATATATGTGGTCGGGCGAATGGAAAACGGCTAATACTTAACATAAAAGTGAAGTTTCTCGGGAGTTAATTCGCTGTGAAAACTTGGGCAAGAATTTTCTATAACCCTATAGCGACAACAAACTTCAACGGACACGGTGTCCATTGTACATCTAATATTGACGGTTATATAATTATATGGTATTGTATATGGTTCATGGTTGTAACAGAGACAAGGGATGGTTTTTGTTGCTGCGCAAATTACCTAAAATGTAGGTTAGCTGGTAATATTTGGATATATTATTTAATATTTATAAATCTATTTTACAAAACTAAAAACTATACGATGTACTATAGGTACATACATCATTTAGTTTTTATTACATTTTAAAAATGTTTTCTTAATATTTTTTATCACTTCGGTCACTTTTTTAGTACTTTTTTGTTGTACTCGACGATTAGCTTGTTTGTAATTATCTTTGGTAAAGAATAAAAAGAAAACCACAATATTATTTTAGTTAGGTACCTGAATAGAATATTACGAATATTGTTAATATAAAAGTTCTAAAATATTATTTTTAGTTCATTGGCAAAATTATTTGAAGTATTATAGGAATATAAATACATGATAACATGTTATAGTAGTTCATAATTGTATTAAAGTGTATGTTCATCTTTTTAAATTTAATTTATGAAGTGTTTTAGTTAAAATCAGACTACACTATTATAACCACTAACATATTATTGACACTTTTCACTATTCTAGCAGTTTGTTTTAAAATATTGATTGTGTAATGTATCTTGATACAATCTTATGGTCATATACGTAAATTACCAGCTGGTTAAAACCTATTGACTTAATAATTGTTTTTCTAAATTATTAATGAAACTCTGTTTCAACTCACTTGGGGGAAAGGTATGTGTATTCATTCTCTCACCACCCCTTGGCATTTTTTACCATCTAAGACATGAAAATTTTTTACGTAACATATATGATTTATGTTAAGGTGAATTGTAACATTCACTGCTATTTTTGGCGAATATCAACATTTTGAATGAATATTAAAAATATACCAACAGTCACCGGTAAATGTCAACATCCATAACGGTTATCAGTGACATATAACATAAATTACATGCAGGATATTTCAAATATTGTGTGGCAAAACAAAATGGCAGGGGCGTAAGAACTAACTTTTTATCCTTAACATTTTTGTCACACGAAATTTTCAGGAAGGCTGTATGTATAATTTTTTAAATATATTCCCCACCCCTTTAAAAATTTCTTTAATAATATACGTTACTAGTATCTATTATTTTTTTTTAACACATTATAATGTACACTATAAGGTACATTTAGGTAGGTACAAGCCGGGATCAAGATCTATAATGGTCCAGAGGCAGATATTTGGTTATGGGCCCCCATCAATGAACCGCTCTGTAGTTGTCGAATGTAACTTGTCATTAAGTAAGTAACTGTAATGTATGAGTTAAATTTGAATTAAATGATAAATTATTGCATACGAAAACGATTCTGAACGAAGACAATTTGTCAGGCTATATTAGTTATTACTAAGAATATTTTATGATATAGGGGCATATATTAAATATAGCAATATAATAGCAATATAATAAATTTTATTATATTGCTATTAAAGTAATTTATTTACTATTTCAATAATAATACTATTTTATACATTTTTAACTAGAAACGAAATAATTTGCAAAACTTGTAGCAAAATTAGAAAATCGTTTAATGTTATATCGTTATTTTACGCATTTATATTCTATATATTTTTACAAATTTTAAATTTTAAACTTTAAACAGGCACTCATAAAAATACTTGTAGAATTGAATTACACCCATTACACATTTTTTTTTTATATACAGTAATAAAAACTTAACTAGTTTAGAATTCTGATTTTTGAAATTTTCTTAAATTTTCTTTTTGTTTTTCCTGATTATTTTGAAGAATTTAAGTTTTTAATTTTGACCTTTTAAAAGTACCGACCAGATAACATTTGGAATCAGAAATCACCCTCAATTTTGAAGATTATTTTAATAATATACACCGTGTACACATACAAAAAAATATGCATAAAATATACATCATTGTAAAATCAATTACATTCATTTTCCCGCTCAGAATCTATAATACAGTCCTCCTGTTCTTATCCCTGTTATAACATTTTAATATTGGCCGTATTGGCTCTAAGTGGTTAAGTACACGCATGCATTTATAATTATTTACTGTTAAGAAATAATAACACTACTGATTAATTTGTGTGTATATAAGTATATAACATCTGATCAACTATATTAAACCCATTAAATACTTAACTGTTACATTTCGCAATAAATATAGGTAATAGTTCAATAGTTTGAACACTAAAACACCAAGTATACCAAGTATATTACTAAGTATAATGACGCAGAACAACAGAATTAACGTTTAAAAAAAAACATGTTTATTTTCATACTTAACTACTTATAACATATTATTATTATTTTCAACAATATGATAATTTTAATTTTGATATTTGACGTTTATATAAATATTAAATACATTTATTTTTGATAAAAGTTAAAATTAAAATAAATTAATAAGAAATATTCTTTAGTTTTGAAATTATTATAAATAATTAATGTACTAATGTGTACTAAAAGTTTGTCTCCGTTTTATATTTTTTCGTAAAATACTGTCATTTTTTTAAAAATGTTGTTAAGTTTTTTAATTAGTCCTTAAATGTAATATTTTTACACTAATAAAAGTACAATTAACTACTTAATGTAATTTTAAGCTGACAACACTATGAAACCTTTAAATATGTGGTCTCAAGGGACATGCCCCCAGCAAATGGTTTAAGGGATGATCAGGTGATCAGATGGAATCATTCATATTAAATACACAATACAGCTAATATTTTAACCAATGTGGTATATATCATTTATACAAAAGGTTTTATTTAAACTAATAAAAATGCTGATGTACTACGAATGAAAAAAATAATGATAATATAATACAATTATGATTTAAGAAGAAATTGTTTTATAGTTTAAGTTAGATAGTGTGTTCATTAATGCTACACATTTTAAAAACATAATGACAAGATATGCAAATAAAAATTGGCATTATTGTATAAAATAACAATACAATTTGCCATTGAAAAACGGCGTATACTAATACTATTCATATTAGATTTAAACGTTGGCCGCTAGTTTCACGCTACAGGCAGTCGTTTCGAGAGCCTTCCACAACTGTTCTATACCTCTTGCAGTTTGGACGCGTCGCATTCGAAATATATAGTGAGTACACCCTCTTATACATATTATATATTCATACATAAATATATAATTTAATAAACTACGTTAAATTATTGTTGCTATATATTGTTTTTTAATTTTTTAAAAGTTACGAAAAATATAAAATTATCCGTTTTCTTAAATTCTTTTGTTTTATAAGTTTTTATCGAAAAAAAAATGTTTGATTTCAAATTTTTATTTTTTACAATGATAGTTTTAAATAATCAATTAGGACTTTTAACCTAACCTATATAGATACCTACTACATTATAATATAATATAGTCTGTATGTCAGAACAATAAAAAAAAGAAAAAAATGCATTTGTTTAGGGAGATAATGCAGCTTCACAAACATTAACTATAAAGTGCGAAATACTATTAAATTAAAATTCCACATTTTCATAATATTACTTTAAATATTTATAAAGAAAATTTTTTAATGTTTTAAATACAAAAAAGTGGTAAATAATGAATGTTTTTTTGTGAAATGGTATAAATGTTGGAAATTATGAAAGTAATATCTAAAACTTGCAGTGTCTTACAAACAATTATAAGAACTTTAAATAAAAACCAAGTAAGGGATATACGTATTTATTTGATGTGTCCAAAATTATATGTTATTAATCATAGTGATACAAATAATAACCCAAATAATAGAAAAATTTTCATATTATAGCAACATATTTTAGTAGTTAGGGACGTCAGAAATGTGATCTTGTGGTGGGTAGGGGTGTATCCTCCCCCTTAACACAATTAGGTGGTTGAATTAATTTTATTATAGGAACATATTATGCATTCCATTTATTTGTTTATTACTTGTACTCAATTTAACTTCTAGATTCTATGGTCGAATTATCGAAAAATATCTGATATACGGAATAAGAATGTTATTGGTAAATTACGTCGTATCAAAAACATCAAATGTAGATCAAATATACAATTTATAAACATTATTATAATAACATATTCTTTTATTTTTTTTTATCTTTAGGTAATTCAAAAACATAGATTTTAAGACTTAGACTTACCCTGATCATAACATAAAGGGGTGGATGTAGATGACCACTATAATAAGGCTATAAAGTATGGGCTAAATTTGAATTCAATGAGACATCATTGCATTTTTTAATAGGTATAATAGCAACTTATAAACTAAGAAGGGATTTTATATTTAACTATAAATGTTTTTGTTAAAGCAAAATTGTTTAATGATATTTATAGAAAAAATATTTTTGAACAAATTGAAATGCCCATCAATAACTCAAAAATAGTTGTATAGAAAATGCTAGTATTAACATTGGGCGAAAATTTCAAATATATTTCGATTTCTAAATCAATCGTTTTTTAATTACAACAAAATAAGAACATCATTATTTTACGTATGATGAATATACTTTAAAAACCAAACGCTTAAAATAATATTTTTAGAATTATGCTCAACTTTATTTTTTTAGTAATAACACCTTATGATTAACTTGTAATACAATTTAAATTTTTTATAAGTTTTAGCTAAAAATAATTTGCAAATTTTTGAGATTTTGACGAATTTTGTCAAAATTCTAACTTCAAAAGCTTACAAAATAATATATTGTAAATATGTATTTTTGTTTTATTTTAAATTGGAACATGAACAACTTAATATGAAACATTATTTATTAAAATTTCAAATGTTTATAAATAGCTAACAAAATGTTGAAAATTATATATATATTTTTTTTTATTATTAATGCAAAACTTAGACTGCAAGGGTCATTGACCGCGATTGGTATGTTACATAAAGGTTTTTAGTATCTACATAATAATATACGTACCTAGGTAGATATATAAGGTAGATAAATAAAAAATAAAAAAAATACAACGAAAACCTTAAAAAAATTAAATTAAATTTACAATTTACAATATTTTGCTAAATAGTTTCATTAGGTGAAATATATTATTCGGTGAAAATTTCATTTATCTAGCTTTATTCGTTATTGCATTTCGCATAAGAAAAAACCCAACCAAGTTGATATTACTAAAAACTGGTTTTGCGTAAAAATATTCGTTATACCTCATTGTGTATTTTGTCTTTTTTCAGTTATTTTGAAAATAGGTATACTCAAAATGTTTACTTTTGACCTCTCCATCCCCAGGTACCCAAATTATTTAATCAATATAGGTAATTATTTTTAAAATGTGTAATGATTTGCTCACTCGTTATATCTACTTATAAAGTTTAATATTTATCAATAACCTTATAAAATAAAATAATTATAACTATATTTCCACAAACTTAATTGTATATGAGATACAGTAATTGTTTGGAGAAAATATTTTCTTAAAGCTCAATTATTGTGATGCTGATGATCTTATATCGATTATTTTAGGATTAATTTTTTTATTTATTACAAGTTTTTTTTAACCATTGGCGCTACTTACACTTGTCAAATAAAGCAAAGTTAATTAAAATATACCCTCACATTTTCGGAAAAACTTCTCTTTAATAAATAAGAAATGAAAAAATTGAATAAATAAAAAGGTGAAAATCTGTTGTTGACTTGCAGTGGTTCCGTCAATCTAATATTGCCTTCATGCACATGACAACGGAGAATATTATCGTTTTCCGAGAGAAATCAATTAGCCTTACATCCTTAACGAAATCAAATGCATTTGAATGATAATAAAAGTGTTGATTAAATTTTTTATTTAATTCAAGGGAAAAATTTGTAAAATGGATACGGAACAATTTCGTAAGCATGGCAAGGAGATGGTGGATTATATATGTGAATACTTAGAGACAATAAAACATAGAAGAGTGACACCAACAGTAAACCCGGGATGGTTAAAAAATAAAATTCCACTGGAAGCACCTGTACAGCCAGAGTCATTTGATGATATAATGAAAGACGTTGATAACATCATTATGCCAGGAGTAAAACACTTATATTTATTATAATTAGTACTTATCATCCAACGTAAATTGTTTTTTAAACAATAATACTGATATTTGAATAGAATAAAATAATTGTTGGTATATATACTATATAGGTACTTGACTAGTCATTATTAATTAATTAATTTTGAAATAATAATATTTTCGACATAATTAAAAACTCATTAGAAATTAGACATAACTATGAACTTACTTTTCAATATATTTATCAGCTTTTTGTTTTAAAATTCAAACAGAACGTATGATCCCAAATCTGCAACAAAAAATATAAAATATTCTTAATTTATGTGTTTACTAGGTAACTCATTGGCAACATCCAAGATTTCACGCTTATTTTCCCTCTGGTAATTCGTTTCCTTCAATTTTAGCAGACATGCTATCTGATTCTATAGCATGTATAGGTTTTTCATGGGTAAGTAACCAGCAAAGAACGTAAAAAAAAAAAAATAATTCATTTTAATTTACTAAGGCCGCAAGTCCTTCGTGTACAGAATTGGAAACTATAGTTTTGGATTGGCTCGGTAAAGCCATAGGATTACCAGAAGAGTTTTTAACATTTTCCGAAGAAGCATCAAAAAATATTGATTCGGTGAGAAATGATGATAGCGAAACTGAAATACATAACGGTAAAGGCGGTGGGGTACTTCAGGTAACCAATTACAGCAACTTAATTTAACTAGTAATACAAATATATTATCGTAGGTATATATATTACAATCATGATTTTTTTTTTTAGAGTTCAGCAAGTGAGTGCATATTTGTTTGTATGCTAGCAGCACGAGCCCAAGCAATTAAAAGATTACGGAAACTTCACCCATTTGTTGAAGAAGGTGTGCTTCTATCAAAACTGATGGCTTACTGTTCAAAGGAATCGCACTCGTGCGTAGAAAAGGGCGCTATGATGGCATTTGTCAAGCTACGTATCCTCGAGCCTGATGAAAATAACAGTTTGAGGGGGGCTACATTAAGACAAGTTAGTTAGCCACATAATTCCTAAGTTCAATATATTTGAATTAGCGCATATTGTAGGTAATGGAGCAAGACGAGGCAATGGGATTGATACCGTTCTTCGTATCCACTACATTAGGAACAACGTCATGTTGTTCATTTGACAATATAACCGAAATTGGTCTTGTATGTCAGCAATTTGAAACCGTTTGGTTGCACGTTGATGCTGCTTATGCTGGAAGTGCATTCATTTGTCCGGAGTTTCGATCTTTAATGAATGGTGTACAATATGCAGATTCTTTTAATCTCAACACAAACAAGTGGTTGTTAACGAATTTTGATTGTTCATGTCTATGGGTAAAAGATCGGTTTAAATTAACTTGTGCTTTGGTGGTCGATCCTCTCTATTTACAACATGGTTATGCTGGTGCTGTTGATTATAGACATTGGGGTATACCATTGAGTAGACGTTTCAGGTATGCATCGAGTAGTATGATACGATTTGAATTTTTTTTTATATACATAAGAGATTTAATTAGTTTGAACCCAAACATTTAGGTCATTAAAACTTTGGTTTGTGTTGCGCACATATGGGATTTCTGGACTTCAGAAGTATATTAGACACCATTGTCAACTAGCAAAACGTTTTGAAAGATTGGTCAGAAGTGATAATAAGTATGAAGTTTTAAATGATGTAAAGGTAATCGTCATTGCCATATTAAATTAAATATTTTACCATTAGTTTAACACAATTATATTTTTTCCTAAAAAAAAAATAGATGGGGTTAGTTTGTTTCCGTTTGAAAGACGATCCAGCCAATAAACTTAATAAAAAGCTCTTAGAAACCATTAACGAATCAGGAAAACTTCACATGGTGCCATCATTAGTACATGACAAGTATGTCATCAGGTTTTGTGTAGTGGCAGAGCATGCTACAGAAGACGATATTGGTAATATAAAACAAATACATAATTTAATACAAACAAAGATATAATTAGAATTTATACTGTAAATATTATGAACCTTAATAGTTATTATTCCAATTTTTCAGATTTTTAATTAAAATTGAATAAGTTTTATTCTTGTGACAATTTTTAATTACAAATTGAAACGCTATTGAATTTACAATTTAAAATGTCTTAGTTGATTAATTAAAAAGTATACTTAACAAATATTATATTATGTTTCTTCTCCTCTAATCTTGTAACTAAAACCTAACTCTTTATATTATGGAAAAGGATACTTAATTCATGTTATTGTCTATTGAAAACTCAATACTTAAGATCAAACAAAAAAATATTTTAAATGTATTGAATATAGATTACGCCTGGAAAATTATTAAGGAAACAGCAGTAACAGTTGTCTACAATGATCAAGAACTCACAGAAAAACGAGAAGTTAGTAAAAATCCACCTAAATCTGCATTATTTAAATAGGTTGAAATCGATTTTTGTCATATTATAAAATACTTTTCTATACGACTATACACATAATATATTGATATATTAACACTATATTAATACCCGAGTTGAATAAGTATTTTAGACACTGAGCGGAGCGATGAATAATATGTATTGAATTCACAGTAATGGGTTTCTATTTTTGTTTAATTTTGCTGTTTGTTATCGCACCGCCACCAGACGACCATCAAAAGTCAGCAGTCTTAACTATTTTAAAACCTTAAATTTCGACATTTCTCAATATTTCTAAATCTTATTTTCTATCATGTTAGTCAATAATATGGTAGACTTATCGTTGTTAAATATAGGTATGTATAATTTAAATTTTAAAGTACTTACATATCTTATATGAACGTAATTAGCTATTATTAAAAAATTAATTTTAATGAGTTGTTTTCCGTAACATTTAATACTAAAATTGGTAGTGGTATTCAATTTACACAAGAAAAATATATCGTTGAAACAAATATAATGTGTGATATTTAATGATCGGAATAAAACTGATAACTGTTATATTTCTTTTTGTGTAGTCATAAATATAAACTGAACAACGAACTATTTTCTATTAACTGCAAAGAATTTATTATTATTATTATTTACTTGTACTTGAATGTTATGTAAACGGCATGTACAAATATAGTATAATCTATAAAGGACGTTTAATCGGTGGCGGGGAGATAACAAGCAAGTACCCTTAATTGTAATACATCAGGTTAGACAGTTTAAAAGAAAATTTATCAAGTTCTTCCATACTGAAACTTTAAAAAAAAAATGTAGCCACTTACATATTTTATGAGACACTTTCTAATTTTGGCGACATTGTATATTCAATACTAATGATTTAGCCTATAACGATTTTACTATTTTTTTTTTTTTTTTACGAACGTTGATAAATCATGTAAACTCTGTCAAAATGATAAAGATTTGAAGCAAAACTTTTAGATTCCGAGCGAAACGATGAATGTATTAACTTTACAATGATGTGTTTTTAAAATTATTTTTTTGTGTCTGTAATCATCTTTTGGGGCAGTAAAAATGCTTCAATTTTTTTCAACAGCATTTTTTCTGGTGGTAAAGTAAATCTAGTTGGTACTTTGAGGGGTCAAAAGTACAAAATTCCCGATAGTTTTCAAAAGCTGCAGGAAAAACAAACAAAATATTAAGAAAAACTCAGATAAAAAATCGGTTTTGTTTTTTTGTGTAACTCTAAAAAAATAACTCTATGCAGATAAAATTTTCATTGAATGTTTATTTTAGCGATTTCTATGCACCATAATATTTTCGAAATAATGACTCTTTTTGAGCTATTTATAGACATAAGAAAATTTCAAGTTGTATTTGTTTTGCTTTAATTTTTGTTGTTAAAACTGTATTCGTTGGGTTAGAAAGATCGTACATTTAATATAAGACTCCTAATATACTGTTACAATGGCAGTAACAGTTTTTTGATAAGCATTTAAGTTAGAATTTTGACTAACATAGGCTGACGACCGTCTTTGCTCAGTATCGTTTTTCGTACACAATGATTTTAAATCATTCAATTAAAATTTAACACCATCCATTACAATGACCCATTTGTAACATACTATCGCAGAGACATCCACTTACACGCATTCTTTTATTTACCCAACTTATGAGGAGCATTCGCATTGTATCAAATTTTCAAGTTTTTTGACCACCCAAAATATTTAATATTGGCATTTGTATATATTTATAGAACATAACTAGACAATTTGACCATATTGCTTAAATTTTTTTACAAATAACATACAAATTTGGTATATTTTTAAGTACCTATCTACGGTTATTTGTTTTTGAAGAATTACAAAAAATTAAAAAAATCGATTTTGTTAAAAACTGGTTTTACGCAGAAATTTCAGTTTTTTTCTTAATTGTCTTGATTGTAAAAATATTAAAAAGTGACATGCATTTTTACTTATGGCCCATTGAATCCCCTTCTCAAAAAAAATCAACTAAATTCACTTTCCTACCAGACATGATATTGATGTTAAAAATCTAAGTATTTTTATTTTTTACTGCTCCAAAAGGTGTTGACAAACAGAAAAAAATAAAGTAAAATAAAAAACACTGAAGTTAAAACCCCTGTTCAGAATGTAAAATGAAAAATGTTTCTACGTCAAAAAAATGACTAAAATAGCAAAATAAAAGTCTTATATTTTAATTTGTTGTTATATAGTTTAGGCGTATTAATGTATTATGATCGTTATTTTACGATAAGCTAAAAAAATGCATGTTGCTATGAATTCACAGCACTAATTATTATTCATTGAAACATATTATTCCTCATATTTACATTATTTTATGTTCTCTACAAACTTAATTCCGATTAATTAGAAATTATTAATTGTTCCTTACTTCCTACCAAAATAATTTGTTAAATTTGGAATAGGAGCAAGTGGATGAAGTATTTGAGTTATCAGAACGTAAGAAGAAGGATGATTTGGCTTATAGGAGATCATTCTTTGTACGAATGGTTAGTGACCCAAAAATATATAATCCAATAATTGCCAGATCATCCCCTGGATCCCGCAGACATACTCATTTAAGTTCAATGGATGATGATATCCATGACCCATTATCTACTTCTACAAGTGATACAGAAGACACAATGACACAGCCAGCGTAAGAAATAATAATGATATTTATAAATAATTATTTATATACATGAAGTGAATTATTGTGGATAAGTCTTAAAATCAGTAGTTACTCTTGAAGGTTTTGATTCCTTATTTGTCCTGCATGATCATATAACTTGTATACAAACATATGAATTTTTAAATATTTATATCACTTGGTCAGTTAAAACTATTAATTATTTTATAATGATACTCTACTTAAAAATCTCTACTCTGAATTATTTCATAAATCAAAAATCAAATAGTTATATAATTATATAACTAATAGTAATTAGAGATTATTTCAATGAATATAGGTAATATTCTATAACTATAAATGTTTATTTAACAGCTATGAAATCAAAATAACATATTGTTATACTTTTTAGGAGTTCATGGATAAGTTGGCCATTAGCATTCTTATTTCAGGGAGTTTTTGATGATAAAGAAGGCAGTAATGATGTCCCAGTAAGGTCAGTAGTATAATATGTGTTCATAATATTAAAATTGAATAATTAAATATTAAGCAAATATTTTAATACAGATTTAGACATTTAGCGACTAAAATGCACTTTAAATCAAAAAGCAAATCACCAGAACACTTGGCCATAGAAGAAAGCAAATCACAGCGTAATTCTCCGGTGTTTCCAAGAAAATCAAGTTACGTTAAAACTGAAAACGAAAGTAATATGCAAAAATAAAAACTAACCAAAATTTAAAAATAATTTTTGCTTGTGTTATTTTCCTAGCTTGTTAATAATTATAATTATTATAAGTTCATGACCTCACAATCACAAAATAGATCTAGACGCTTATATTAAAAATATTTACTGTTTAGCCTTGTGTTCAGCTAATTTTTTCAAATGATTTAATTATATATTACGATAAAAAAATAATGAAATACATTTGAAGAAAATGTCTAAGCTTACAAATATATTGACTTAATTGTTAGTCAAATTCAGAATTAATACCAATCAAAAAATTATTAACATTAAGTATCAATAAATAATTAAAAATATTGATTTCTCATAGATAATTTAATATTATAGGATAAAATAGTATTAAGTATAGAATTGTTAATAATTGATGGTTATTATTTAAAAACAATCTATTGTAAGAGGGATATTGTCCTTAATAAATTTGTTACGTTACTGACAGACAACAGTGAGGCCGTAGCTATGAGGAAGAGGGTCCAGACTCCTCAATTTTCTTTAAAAGTATAACTATATTGTAGTTTTCTTTTTTTGTACCTGTCGGTTAATTGAGTATTTATAATCTGCTTTTATATATAATATTACAATTTGTTAAAAGAAAATACAATGACATTGATAATAGCAACAATAATAAATAATACAATTTATTTTAATTAAAATAAATGTACACTTTTTATTAAAAAATATAATCTAAATAATTATAGAGTACATACAATTATTAAGGTAAATAGTAATATTGATATTAGCTTAAAAAATAAGTATTAAGTATCTAAATATCTAATATAAAATTATTTTTTGTTAGTACATATTTAGTATTTACTAATCAATTTTAAAAAAAAACAGCCATTGCATAATATTAATTATTTTTAATCACATAAGGTGATGTATGGACACATTTCAAATGAATATACCATGTTCATATTTTTAAATATTGAGTACCTATCCATAAAAATGCATAAAATATTATTATAATTGTTGATTTTTCTATAAATAAAAAATAAATAATATTTGAGGTCATGACATTACCTATAACTTATTATTTATATAATTTAATTTCAGATTAATCTTGCTTACTGTACCAACAAAATAAATTACTTGTGTTGAATTATAGAATGTAGTTTTTTATTGCAAATTCTATTTTTACCTATTTACCTACTATGTGTTAATATTTTAAACATGATTACCTAATCAATGTATTTTTAGAACATGCTGCTATTATTATTCAATTATCTATTATAGTTATATAAGTAGATTACTATATTTTAAGGTTTACAATCCTTCATCAACAATTTTTATCTCAATTTTTATTTATGTCAATATACCTACACTTATTACTAGTGGTGTAGCCAGGAAAATAATACTGGTAAGGGGGGGGGGAAGGGTTAAATTTGAAATTCTTGTTCCTAGTAGGATACCTACTGTTTTTATTGCATAAATAAAATTAACACAATCTTCAAAAAACTGTACATAAATATGTATGTTTTACACATACACACTTCATACATGTATAAAATTAATCTAACTGTCGCGATTCACAGTTTTCTCTAGTCGTCTAGACCAGGGGTCGGCAACCCGCAGCCTGTCTATGCCCTATGGCCTTAATAGCATTTTTATATGGCCTGCGAGTAGTTTTTAATTTATATAGGTACTCCATAAAACAACCTCAAACTAAGATAGTATGGACTGGAAACAGGAGAATAAAATATGGTTTGTTTGTAGATAGATGTTAAATTAATATACCAAACAGTTATGAACTTAAATAAGCTAAATTTTATGACTATACATTTTTGTTTGAAATAATATAAAGTAGGTACATATATTTGAATTGTAGCTCATGATAAATGTATAATTTTTTTTGGCCTTTGACATCATAAAGGTTGCTGACCCATGGTTTAGACTATGTAATTGTGTTAAGTTGTAACAAAACAGTCGCCAATAATGTCATTCGATACTCTACAGCAATTTTAATAGTTTCATTAGAAAAAATTTAAAAAGAAAAAAGGTCCGAGGAAATGGAGAGGGGATGATCATAAAAATGTTGTTTTGTTGTGAAAAAAAATTATCATTTTTATACATAATATTATTGAATTCCTAATAACTTATAAAAGGTTTTATTTTAAAAATGTCACTTTCATTCAACAATATAAATAACTATTAAGTTGAACTAAAATCGATGATATTAAAAACAGATTTTGAAGGCTGATATTAAAAAGTTTAGTCTAAGTCAGACATCAAACATCAATTTAACATTGATCCAATCAAGTGGAATAATTGAATATGCAGGTACAAAATAAAAAAGCAATATGGAGTAAGAATATAAGATCAGTCTTATAAAAAATGAATAAATGACCTCATTCATCAAAATTATTATTAATTTGTTATGTATTATTTTTATAGTTAAAAATCAGTAAAAATAACAGACTTACTTGATTATCTTAATAGACGGGACGTGTTATCTAAATAACACCTGTATACGTTTGAAACAGATGTACAGATATGAAAAGAACTTGACAAGTTAAACAATCAAAGTAGGTATATACCTAGCTATTACAATATATATCAACAACAATTGTACTATGACTATCACCGTCTATTTCTCTATCATCTTTCTTAATCCTCAAAATAATTAAAATTCAAAATTGTAATATTGTACCATCTTAATGAATAAATCAAACTTCGTATTTTATTATTCGCTTATGAAATACATGACATAACCTCATTTTTTGCGCGCTAATCTTACTATCAAACATGGCTATAGATAATACCATGATAATACATTATCTATAGTTTGTGATAATACTATCTTTAATCACAGATATATAGAATAGAACCCCATCACAGATATTAAAGAATGGAATATGGATAGGTCATGGCCACGGAATATGATAAACATAGATAATATATATTAACATAGTCCGTGGTCATGGGCTATATTAACAAAATAGAGGGAAGTGTGCCGGAATGGAGAAGAGAGAAAGACTGATTATATCAATGCCTCTCATTCTAGCAGCGGTATATTATCTTCTATACTGTATAATTATTTGTGTTCAGCTTCGACCATATAAACTAAAGTTTTCAAAGTTTACTTAGTTTATATGGTCGAAGGTGTTAAGGCCTGTATAACCTCAAAATATTTTCATGTTCGTTCCTGTATGATGAGCATAAATTGCCTATCCATTCTTTAATATCTATGATAGAACCAAGGTGGATCTATAGATCCATGATCATGGCTTTAGATCTAAAGCTATGCCTATAATATTGTTCTATGGTGAAGGTGTACTAGCGCTCCAAGGGAATTAAATGTATACTAATGGCTTGGCTATTTTAAATTTAAAATAATATTGTATAATATATGATGATTTTATACTTTTATCAAATGATTATTTTAAAGGATTTAATAATTTGCTTATTACTGTGTTTGCCAATATAATTAATGAGTAAAATACTAAATACTCTACAGTGACAAAATAGATTGATGAAGTGGTAGGTATGTAGTAAATGCATATTTAATTATTTAATGAATATTTTATATTTATATATTTTTTATTACATAATACATATAGTTTTACACGAGCAATTCATACATTACATATGATTTACATTGTATGTACAATATGTATTTATTAACATAGATAATACAAAATTCATAAAATACCTACTTATCTATTACAATACGTACACTATTTAATTTAATTAGTCAAAAAATCAAGTTTTAACTACCTAATTTCAAAAGTTTTTTTTTTGTTTTACTACCTATGTTATTTCGAGTTTTGATTCACCAAGTAATAATACTACCTCGTTCTCATAGTAAAATTATATGAAAGAATATTTGTTAATGTATCAGTTTGATGTTCTAAATAACAAAACTTTAAGCCAATATTCAAAATTCATTATATGTATATTCAAACACATCACAAGAATTGGCATGTTTTGAAGAACATGCTTCTAGATGTTTCAGGTACAAATTTCGATCTGGGTACTGGGTGAGTTAGGTATCCTCTAGTTTTATTATTTAGTAAATCAGCTTCACTACCCACAGCTGAAGTATTTAAATTTTTATACTTGCAATACATAACTGGCATTAGGTATTCTTTACCAATCGTTTTTGCAATGTACCTATTTGTAGTAGGTAAATAAGGTAAATAAAGTAAAAAAAGTGTTATTTAATGCTGTTAACTAATTCATAAAATATTTTACCCAGCCATAAAATAAACGGCACAGTTAAAAACTGTAGAATTAGCATAATATTATTTAATGGTATATAATTTAAGTCGAAAATTGTACTTGAAGTAAGGTTAATTAAATTATTATGATTTATGACTTATATCTGGTTCAAAACTGTTT
>PVMI01026339.1:0-41245 GCA_008528875.1 Aulacorthum solani
TGTTTTTTTCTTTTTTCGTTTATTTTTGTCTATGAACACGATAAGTAAGTAGTCGAAATAATACTTTGATTTTGAACTTCAGTCTTTTTTTTTAATTGGAAAGTCAATCTATTTAGTCGGTGCATTCGACAGGTCAAATAAAAATCCCAATAGTTATCAAAAGCATACAAAAACAAAAAAACGAAGTTGCTTCGACTGAATCGATTTTGTTTTTTGGCGTAACTCTAATACGAATAACCTTGAATTTTTTATTTAATGTTTATATTAGCATTTTATATCGATATAATGTTTAACTTTTTATTTTAAGGTACATTTTTTTTTAACTATCAATTAACGATAAAAATTGTTTGTTCCGTTAAAAATTTTAAAATGTAATACAAAGTTTCTAAGTTATTTTTAGTGGACATTGAAAACAAAAATAAGCTTTTATCCACATTAATTTTTTTATGATTGTTTGAAGTTAGAATTTTGACAAAATTCGTCAAAATCACGAACTCTTGCAAATTATTTTAGGTTAGAAATTCACAAAAAAATTTTATTATTTAAGTACCTATGTTAGGTTTTGTAAATACAAATTAAAAATGTATAAGTTAATCCTCCTTAAACCATCGAAAAAAATGAAATTAGCCATGATTTAAAGTTTAAATCTTCTAGAACTTCATAAGTAAAATATCGATGTTCGTCAAGTAAGCAATCCACAACTGTATATTAGCTATTATTCATTACTATAAACTTATACTAATCAATTATTAGTATAGGTTAATAGTTATTTAAAAATTATAAGATAGATCAAAGTTAACATTTTAATTAGTTTAATTATCAATAATATTAAATTGCAACCGCAAAATATACATGTAATAGTTATCTACTTTGCTAAATAATTGTTTGATGTTAATATAATATACACAATATACTTCGTCAATTGTATAATATTATATAGGTCGAGATGACAAGATGAACTAAAGTTTGATGGATAGGTACTAAATATAGGTAGGTACGTCAGCTATTGTCGTATACTTATATAATATGTATGTTAGAACTTAATTTTAAATGTGTGTTTTTTATTTCTGCACCCAAGACAACTTACCAATATTTTTTCATAGTTGGCATATTAGCCAGACATTTTTCACAATGACCCTAAATCGACATATCGTACTCCAGTCCTTGAAATCAACCTATTTTAATATAATAATATTTTTAAATTACAATACCTATATTTTTTGCAAACAGATTATTGCATGTAGGAATATTAATCATTCTTCGGTAAAAGTACTACTAGTATAATTAATTATTTATTATGTATTATATCAATGTACTTAAATAAATACGTAGATACATAGCTACAACAATAGGTAGGTACAAGGTACTGTCTGGTTAGTGGCTAAATCAGCTATACCGGAAGTAATATAGTATATATTATGCATTATACGAATTTCGGATAAAAAGTCCGGAGATAAGAAATCCATTTTGAAAAAAGTTGAACAACAAATCAGAGTACATTTTTATTGTCAGGTAAAATATTCTATTCAATTCTCATCTATAATTATATCATATATTATTATTTATTATACATATAAATATATTATATTATATATTATTATTAGTGTATAGTGATCGATGATTGTATTGACTTATTTTAAATTATTATTATACTTATAACTGTAGTGATCGATGTTTCTATTTTTTAAAATTTGTTCATTGAACTATAATATTCGTAAAGCTAGGTACCTTTTTTAAAGTAAATAACATAGTAATGTAATAGAAGTCTTACAATTTCCAATACATGTACCTATATATTAAAATTAATTGCTGTAAGTACCTACTTACTTAATGACGAAATCAAACAAAATATTATTAATAAAATTACTAGAATATTAAAATAAATTAAATTTTTTAAATTAATATTAATTATATATATATGGTTATCGTCAGCTATAATACATTATAATATAATTATAGTTGAAAATAAAGTATAATATTTTATATTTTTAGGCTTTTGATTTGACAATAAAAATGTGCTCGGACTTTTTAGCCTAACAGTAAAAATAAATACTGACTTTTTGTCACACTTTTTTCAAAATGGACATATTTTAACTGAGTACCATATTAATATATTACACATAACTAACTTACTTATATATCTGCAGTGAACGATGTATTATAGGTAATCGTTGACTCTAAAAATTGCACACTTTATAATGATGTATAATCTATTATTTACATTTGTTCATATATAAAAATTATTTACAACTTATATATGTATTCTAAAATTTAAGATGTTTTTTTTAACACAATGTAAAATGTATAATGTTCAAAGCTTTTTTTTTTTAAAATTCTTCCCAACATTTCCATGATAATTCGCTCTAGATGTTCTGTACTTAAAATTGTATCAAATACTAAAAAAATGCCCCCTCACACAACTCTAATAACATCAATTATTATTTTAAATATTTAAATGGAAACATTAAACATCACATAGTTATGTACGTTTAATCCACTAGGTATAGTTAAAATCATAAAACTATACTCGACAAGACTGTCTAATGGCGAGTGGCGACTAGAAACTATTATTAAAACGTATTAGCATGATTATTGTGTAGTATCTTACTATCTTATTTATTCTGTTAATTGCTTGCAGGCACTAAAAATAATGTGCAGCACCTATTTAAGTGTTTTGCTGTATAACGAACCAATAAATTGAGCGGTTTTTGGATGCAACCATAATTTCACATAAAATAATTGTCCAAGTACAGCTTCAAGTCTCTACAAATAATATTCTAATAATTTATAAATAATGAAAAAATAGCTAAAATCAAGGACGCCACGCCAAAACGAACACTTAACCAAAGCACCAGAGATAGCATTGTGGGCCGTACTGCCGCTATCTTTAATATATACAAATTTGTCAATATTTGAGCTTCAAAAGCTAATAAAAAAATTATTTTTATTATTTATTAATAACTTTAACTACGTGTATAGACTCGTGACAAACATGAAAATATTTTAAAATACAAAAATAAATAGGCACCTGTAATGCATTATGAATACTGTTAAAATGTATTTGTGTTTATATTCAAATACAAATAATACCAAGTATTTAAATATGTAGGTATTCTGAATACATTTGAAAAGTATTCTTAACAAGGCTGATTTTATACTGGTGTATAAGCATATTATGCATAAGCAATGCTATTATTAGGTATATTGTATATACTTTATATCTACCCCTTTTTACTATTTTCCATTTAAGATAAATGACATAGTCACCAAATGCCACGATCCATCAATTCATCCAGTTTTTGTAGTCCAATGACAAATTTACTTGGCTTTTAGTGGCTTCAGATTGGCCATGCTACGGTATAAATCGTATATGTTTCTGAAAACGGTTTTGAAGAAACATTTTGCCTTTAATCAATTATTTGTGGAGATTATTATGGTTGAGGGATATAATAGTAACAACTTAGTTTAAGGTAGGTAACAGATATCAAATTCTGTTTTACTTTGTTTAGCCCCCCCTCCCTCTCCATTGAAAAATCCTGGATATGCCACTGAGTCTATCAATATTGCTAAACTAAATATATTTTATGATACATCTATATTGCAGCTATTAAAGTAATTAATTTTATTATACAGCCAATATTAATTGCTTTTAATATATGTTTTTGCATTGAATGTATAGTTAGATACACAAAATTGTTAATTATAATAGACACCTACTAAGAATAATTAATATGATAAATATTTTTTATGCATTTATTTTGTATTTGGTAACATTAATACACTATATATACATATTTATTACTTTATTTAAGGTTAGAAATCAACAAATCAAGTTAGAAGAGGAGCATGCCACTTACTGAGAGTAAATGATTACAAAACAGAATAATAAAACATAAACTATAAGAGGTAATAACACTCCAGTACTAGTGCAATACTTTTAAAAATGTTTAAACTTCAGTAACAATTTATCAATATGTTATATTAATAAAATTTGATACGTTGAAAAATATGTGAGAAAAAGTGTAACATATTTGAATAAGCATAAGTTTTTTTTTTATTAATTTCCAATTACTTAGGTACTAATAACATTTTTTTAAACATTTATTGGTAACTTTATATTGGTATAGTAAGTATATAAGATGTATTAAATATCAGAAAAAAAGGCACAGCTTCAGGTTGTATATAGTAATTGAGATTGTTTTCAAACTATATGGAGGTAGTACAAGACTTCTTTGTTTAATACATACAATTAAAGTTAATTTTAATAGATATCTGTATAAACATGTACTTTTTCAAAAACTTTGAAATACTCTTTTGGTATGATTTGTGACTCTGTAATCATGAGAACCAAAAACTCAAAATCATTTCAGATCTCATAAAAATTAAGTTTATAACAGTACAATAATTACAAAACCTATGATAGTTAAAAATGTAATACTTAACACAAATAAATCTATCTCATACTGACTTATCTATAGTATCAAAAGGGGTAGACGATAACAGTTTTTATTATTATTATTCCCCGCAGAAAGGGAATTGAAATTTAAATACAAACTGAAGCTCAAGTCTACCTATACATATTAGTATATTAATATAAATAATTTGTTTAAACATCCATGTCAAATTAACTTGGCTTTTTTTTTTTGTATCTTCAGTTTGTTTTTATGGTATATTACTTTGGCAGATGACATAGTTTCAGATTCTGATTTTGAAGCCTCTAGAAGATTTGAACAGATATGGGGTTCTGGCACCACTGAAGTGTCCTTATGTTTTACTGTAATAATTTAGTTAATTAATAAATGTACATGGTTGAGTAGATATAATACAAACTTGTTTGTAACTTCTCCAATTCAATTATTTTCTTTTTAAGTCCTACAATTTCTTGTCTCGTTTTAAACATAGTAATAGCATTATTTTCTTCTTGAACTAGTTGGAATAACATATTAACTTTTGCTTGATAATATTTTTTTAATTCCATGAATTTTTTTTCGATTGACAAATGAAATTCTTGGTAATCGTTATTTAAAGACACAATAGTATGCCTTTGTCTATCATTTATTGCCTAACATGTTATTAAATTTATTATTTATTATTAAAAAGAAAAACTTGCTACATCGCTTAAGAAAAAACCATATATTTGTTAATACATATACTCACATCAAGCTTAGATATTATTTCATCATTTTCTCGTCCAGATTCTTTTAAATCTACAACTTTGATAAAATAATGCACCAATAATTTTTTTAATTCATCTATATTTAAAGTTGACAGACACTTCCAGAAAACTGTTGTTTCATTTGAATTCTATAAACAAATAATTACATGCATATTATAATTTTTTTTTTCTTCTAAACACCCAGATGCTATATTATAATGCATTATGTCATTTTTACCGTTTGAATAAAATGTAATAAATTTGAATCATTATTACACATATTATTTTTTAATTCAATTAAATAATCTATGGAATCAATTGCTTCATCGTTTTCTAAATATTTTCGAATATCTTCTTTAAATAAATTATTATCCTTGAAAAACAAAAGTATTATCAACAGAATGATTATCATTTGATGCAACTTAAATTTTTTTTTAAAAACCAATCATTAATAATACTTAAATATTAAATAACATCAAGATTATTTTTGATTGTAGGTATGATGAAACTTTTTTTCATGCTCATAAAATAAATAAATTTAATATCTTATTTAATAAAAACCCATGTAAAAACCTTTTGATATTTAGGATTGAACATTCCTTTAGGACGTGAACTTAAAATTTCATTTCTCATATTTTGCAAATCCAAAAATTCTTTTTTAAGATTATCATTTTCAATTAAATTTGATGATGTGTGGACTCTACTTTTTTCCACGCTCGATAAAACCTGAAATTGCACAAAATTTATAGCAAATTTTTAATTAATTAAATAAACATAAAATTCAAGTTTTCTACTTTACCCCTAAATTAGATAAATTAGTTTTTAGTTGGTTAATTCGCTTTTCATTTTGAATTAATAATAATGAAACTTCTTGTTTACTTTTTATTTGGTTATTTAATTGATCATAAAACATTTTTAAGCGATCATTGGAAGTTTGTAAAGCAATCTGATATTGTAGTAATCTAAAATAAAATACTCATTAGTATTTATTGAGACAAATTTATAATTTATATGTAAATACTTCTCTGTACTATCACTGGCAATTTTTATAATATCATCCATTTTTTTGATTTTATCTTCATATCGTAATAACCTATTATTGGTTTGCTCCCCATAATCCTTATCTTTACTAATTCCATTACTATAATTTGTTTTATTCATTTTATTAGACTTATTTAACTGACTTAAAATTTTTATATATTTTTTATTTATTCTATTGTATTCTTTTTGAACTTTTTCTTTTGCATTACATCTGATTTCTGCATAGTTGGCCGTTTCACTTATGAAATTTTTCTAAAATAATTTAAATTTCAATGATATATAATATAGTATGCACTATAAAAATGAATAGTTTATAATTAGATAAAATTGATGACATAATTACCTTAATTGATATGATATCTTCTAAGTGTTTAATATTTATTTTTAATCCATCCTCATTAATAGAAATTATACTCAATTCTTTTCTTTTTAAATTTACTTCTGTTGTTAAAGTTTTTAATTCTTCTCGCAGCTTTGTAACATTATCTAAACTATTGTTACTATTAATACAATCTATCAAAATATGTTGACTTGGATCAAATTCAGAATCTAAAAAGTACATTAAATCAATTAAAATTTACCTAACAAATAATAATTAACTTTTTGACAAAGAATAACATTTATATAAGTTTTTAAAATTGCTGGCATGGGGAGCATTGGTATATTACAGGTAATAACGTTTTTAAAAATAATAGTTTTTCTAAATTTGAAAGGGTCATATCTTCAGTTTTATCTTATAAATCAATGTAATTATTATTATATACACTTATTTAGGATGTATTTTTACATGGTGATAAAAATGAAAAGTAAATATATGTCATAACTATAATTATAGGGTTCGGATTTAAATGTAAATATATATTTTCACTATGGCATAATAAATTTATTTTGGCAAGTGATCAATTTGTTTCACAAGATTTTTGATAAAATTCATAAAATCTTTTTGAGCTATTTATAGGCATATGAAAATTTTGAGTTTTGACTAATTAAATTATGACTCATAACTCGGACATTCATGATTCTTTTAATCAATTTTCTTTTCCTAACCCGCTCTCTTAGTAGCACCTGTGTATTTTTAATTCTCTTCTCAATGGGTTAATTTAAATAAACTTTTATATTTCAATTGTAAATGATAAGAATTATGTAACACACTAATATAATATAATAGTTATTCATTTATTTTACAATTAGGACTAGTATTTAAATAGTTTTGAGTAAAAGTAAGTTAGGTAATGCCTTTTTTAAATTCTTAAATATTAAATAATTTAATAAATATTATAAAATTAGTTGAGTTAGAGAGGGAGGGTATTTGAATATTCTAATTATTGACTAATTTAATAGCAAAATATAGTAAAATTGTAGCCTATAATTATGTTAAGCGTTGTTATTATTTTTTTTTTTTTTGTCTATTATATAGTGTTTGCCGTACAGGCCACTAAATATTAATTTTACCTAGCCATTGCTTTTGTTATCCTCTATATTAAGGGAAAAAAATAAATAGGGACCTATACAGAAAATATTCAAATTAAATTTACAAGGAAAAAAATAATGACAACTACTATTACTTAATGATTTCAACATGCACCCATGTATTATACACTATTAGGTACTTAATTATTATAAGTATTAGCTATATTATTATTATTTAATTCAAATAATTTTTATAAACTATAGTAAACATGAAAACAACAAATAGTATATAGGTACCTAGATATATTAATTGAATGAAAAGGTACCTAATCAATAACGTGTCTAGAGGTAAGAAAAAATACTGAATACCTAGTGAATAGTTTTAGTAATGTAGATGTGTACCTACTTGAAATGTATTTTTAAATCCATAAAGATGTTTCTTTTACTTAAGTAGGTAACTTTCCCAATGAATTACTGCTATTCAGTCAAAATATTTTGGATAATACTTACAGTCAACATTATGATTGAGTTCATCAGGTAATTGAGTGATACTTGTTCTGATGACATAATCAAACCGAAAATTGATGTACTTGTTGTAAGTGTTAAACACACTTATTAACTTTTGATCAAATTTAATTTCATTTATTACATTGTCGATGTCTACACCCATCTTTTTTACCCGACCAAATGGATTGCGAATTGGTAAAGGTTTTAGGTTGTTGGTAAGTAGGTCTGAGGTTGAATTCATTGCGAATAATTCTTCAGATTCAATATAAATTGGCGCGTAAGAAAAATGGTATTAGAAGTAGTAGTAACTAATAATGGTAGTAACACAGACGTCATAAAGTATATATCAATAAAATTATAAATATGTTAATAATATAATGATGTGTATTGTGTAAGAAATTAGAAAAAATCGTACAATCATAAATGCTTATCACTGTGACTGACCGTTATCGTTAGCATTACTCAGAAACGTCCGTTATCCTGCATTCGCGATTGTTCCTCCTTCCGGTTATGCTTGTCGGCGCCCCGCCGGCGCGCAAATTAATGCGCATAATATAAATTCTATAGCTACCGAATTACAGAATATAAAATGACAAATATCACGAATAGCAATAGGTGATGGGTTAAATTTTATCTGTCGACGACTGTTGAAAAAAAATCTTTATGCGTTTACCTTTTAGTGTTTACGAACAACTGCAATTGCATTTTTTTCTTACAATCGAGCCGAAAATATAACATAATTTATGGGTGTCTGTGGTTTGCCGCCTGTGGTCTGCCATCTGCCGTCTGCCGTCTACCGTCTGCGGGTCGGGGATCACCCATGCGGGACACGTGCGGTCTGTCTAGACCAGGGGTGGCCAAACCTGCATAGGCAGCGGATGTACCTAATGTTCATTGTTACGAGTTAAGAGTTTACTACCGATAACAGTACAATAACAATGCTCAAATCTTTCCTCGATCATCCACAGAAAATGTACTTTCGATCTACGGCATTTATAAGTCAGACAAGTCAGTTCTTAGGTAAGTTTACCATTTGTTTAAACTAGGCAGTTTTAGTGGAGTGATCATAAAAAAAAGTTGGTTAAAAATATAAACGAATTTGAATAGCTAAAATAAGGTAAGTCACCTGCATTTTTAGGAAAATATTAACTGAGTAAACTTAAAAGTTAAAACTACCTTTTCTTAAATTACTCACAATCATATATTCGACTAACTTGTAGACATACAGTGAAGTTTTGGTGTTTAACAATGGTCGATCCTCAATGACTGATACTCATCAGTAATTAAGTTTTCACAGACAAAAAAAAAGTTGACAAGCGGGTACCCCTCAGATGTAGGTAGTGTTATACGTAATAGAAGAAAAACACAAAGAAATAAACTAATTTTTTATATTTTGCTTTATTGAATGCCGGAAAAAAAGTCCCCGGAAAAACAAATTTATTAACACTCAATTCACTAATTACGTTTTACGTGTTTAATTATTTATGTGTTAAACTGGTACCTATATGTTATCTCCGTATGTGTCATATCAGAAAGAAAGCCCAGAAAAAAAATTAAATATAAATGTGAGCACATAATATTCTAACTTATAACACTATACGTCTGTACCTATATATTATGTATAGATGAGTTCATATTTATGTTTAAATTTGTTTTGCTATAACAAGTTTTTTTTTATATATAATTAATATTTAATAGTTAAGTACAAGCCATATTCAGACATAAAATGATTTATATTTGAAATTTTTCATTGAATAAATAGGTGAAAAAAAGTTTCTCATTAATTATTAATTAAAAGTAGAGTATTCGAAGTGTTCATATTTATATTTTATTATTTTTCTGGTCTTTTTCCGGTATGCTTTTTTTCCGCCTACCATTATACCGATATCTTATGTATATTTATAAATTAAAAATTTCAAAAACTACATATTACAAATTTAATTATACTCAATTTTCTGGATCCAGGTCAAAATATCCAATTTAATGAGAATAAACCTTTTTTTATAAATAAACACATTCCATTTTTCCATTTTGAAACATGAAACTATAAATCCGGTTTCTATATAAATTTGTTTACTCTATAATATTTCTATATCTAACCCTAATTTACCCCTGAGTTGAGCTTTTAATTTTTGTTGAAACCTATAATAGCAATAAAGACGCACTGTATATACACACGGACCTACAACGAAGGTAAAATGTAATAATATTTAATACCAATTTTATTCCTATCTGGAAATTTTATGAGACGCTATGCCACAATATATCTTCACGTATCTTATCGTTTACATTATCGACAATAGTGTGAGTGACAATAATGATTTTATCTGATTATTATTTATTATTATATAAAAAAAATGTTAAACGCTATAGGTAATTGTATTAGAAAATAAAATAAAATATTCTATTAAAAAAAAGCTTTTTTAAATTATTAGAAAATAGTGTAGTTGTATATAAATTATATTAAGTGAAATTATTAGGTATTCGTGAAGTATACTTATTCATTTTACGAACTAATTTTTCTAGACTTTTAAATTTGGATATTTTGTCAGTGGACATTTTGACCGATTACCCAATTTTCTAGTTACGGTTTATGTCACATTAAAAAATATACATATCACAAATTCGATACTACTTTGATCAGATTCATGGTTATGATTGTGATGAGCCCTTGCTCATAACAGTCTCACAAAAGAGACTTTTGAAGTTTTGAAGCTATTGCATAGCTTTTATTGAGGGCCTGGCGTGGTGACAGGTGACTGAAAAAATATTTTTCGTAACGAAAACCTCAAGACGTAAGATCTTATTGTCATTATTATTACCATAGAAACGATGTGCTTAAAATGTGTAACTTGAATTAATATCACACAAAAATAAATAGTTATAAATACATGATGCACAGCTACAAAATTGCCATGCATAGCTTTACCGTGGCAGTCCCCGAGTGCCTCATTTATCATTTTTTTTGTTTAATGTCGATTTTATCTGGACACTTAAATGAACTAGGTACTTTTCAGTTTTCACCTATTTTCACCGAATAAACTGCTTACACTCTTTGTGTTTTGTAAACATATAACCATTTAAAGCAACTTTTTCGTAGGTACCTACGAGATACCTATCAGATAATTTATAAAATATTTATTTCGTAATTTAACGTGTAACTGAATACCATCGTAACTTTATTTTTTGTGAACTATTGGGCCGTAATGATAAAAACTTGTGTGAGAGTAATAATTACTAATTACAAGAATAATAAGTTTCAATAAAAAAAAGACCCGAATCTCAGCAGAAAAGAAAAAATCACCATTAATCGTCTCCGAAAAGGCCACACTAGACTTACTCACAAGTTCCTTATGGCCAAAGAGAAGCCCCCTCAATGCACACTCCGTGGGGTTACCCTAACATTCAGACGAACGCCAAAAATTCAAAATTCCACCCAACATGAATGAAGCCTTAGGACTAGGCATCGAAAACATCTCAAATATGTTAGCTTTCCTAAGAAAAACCGACCTATTCAATATTATCTAAGCCTTTTGTTAATGATAACAATAATATCAATGTACACCTTATTAATTGTATAATCTATAAATCACTTGTTATGTATAAAACAAAAACTAATAACCTTTGCTGTTGATGTTTTAAGTTCAATAAAAAAATGTAGATAAAATTATGTTTTTATTTGATTTTATCACCTAGTTAGTAACTTTTCACGGGACGTTTTCACCTTTTGAATTTTTTTCCGTTTACTACTATATTATCTCATATTTTATAAGACATACATTTTTATTTCCCAACTAAAAATTTAAATCAATAATCGAATTTACCAGGTATCATCTGGTCAGGTATACTCATACTTATAGTTATAGTACTTATACTTCATAATATATAATTTAAATTATAATTTTTATTAAATTTGCATGATAGTTTATATTAAAAGGTTGGTGAAATAAACAAGTTGGGAAAGCACACTTCTGCGAGAGTGCTAAATTCCCCGTTTCAAACGTATTTCAATACAACGAAATAAATTATGTACAGTACCTACTGCACAGCAACTACTAACATTCGGTTAGTCAAATAAAGTAAAAATAATACTTTCTTGACTATATACTTGTTAAACAAAATAAAAATCCTTGAAATAAATCCCCGACGAAGAACTCCAAAAAAAAAAAATTACTAGACTTCAATTATATTACTCACTAACAAATGCAAATAATTGAACAACTATTATTTTAAACTCTAATTAGTGTTAGTTTTTTATTTTTAAGTTTCATTATAGTTAAAAAAGCATGTCTCTATCTATACAATTTTGCAATATTCTGGAATTATTTTACCCACATATTATATTACATCATTACATTGGACCTCCACATTATCAATTATATACTCGAAAAACAAAATATTTATGTTTGATTATTATTATTATCTAACACAACTCCTAGGTGACTAAATGGTAATCGCAATAAAAATACCCGGCAAAAAATCCCCAACTATTTTTCTCACAAACACATGCAAATTATTGAACAAATATTTTTTCAAAAGCTCATTAGTCATTAGTGTATAATTGCTAATTACCATCATTATTAACATTTAATTACAAATATATAATTTATATATATTATATAGTAATAATATTTTGTTTTATTCTGCGATATTATGTATAATTCAGTAAAATTATTGTTTTTTCGTTTTCTATAGCATTTTGACGATAATATTATTATATATGATATAAGAATTAAGAAATTCAAATGTTACCCATTATCGTGGAAAGGTGTAGTAATGTAGTGTGTGGGTTCACTTGATAATCTATAATATAATGTAATTATTTGTATTATTTGACGTATATTGATCATTCGAAATGTTTGTATATTATTTATGCATTATGCTATGTTTTTAACTGTGAAATTTATATTTATATTTTATTATTATATTATTATTATTTTTTTTTGTTTTATTTGCCGTATTCGAAATATTTTTATACTCTTTATTTTTATTTTTATTTTATAATCTTTTAAATATTGCATATATATGAAGTAAAGCTTGAAAAACACATCCTAGCAATATTATACTTACATTATTGTCAAAATATCATAGGAAACGTAATATTTCAAATTTTCAATAATTAACTTTAATTATCAAACACTTTCTAAATTTTAAGTATAATATATTACTACACTATAAGTGTATTTTTAATTAAATATTTATTATGTTGGTAATTACACTGATTAGAGTTTAAAAAAATGAACAAATGTTCAATAATTTGCATTTGTTTATGAGAAAAATTGTAGTCTGAGGTTTTTTTGGGGGGTTTTTGTTCCGGAATTTATATTTTTATATACATATAGCTATATAGGTAAAAAGATACAAAATGTTAATTTTGAACACCCCAACAAAAAAGAAACTTAATTTTCCAAAATCCGAAATATTATTTCAAAAATATAATATAACATAGTTAAAATAATTTTTATGTAATTTTAAATATAAAATATATATTTTTTAGTTAAGTACTCAAAATTTAAAAATTTGGTTAAGAGAGAATTTCTACAGACCCACCTGGTTAGTTGGATTATAAATCTAAATTTATAGTTAGAAAATTAAAATCTAAACTAATGATAACGGTATGACATAATACAAAAATTTAGTTTTTTTTCCTTATTTACATGATTTGTAGATATTGAGTTTTTCACTGTAGTCTGTACCTAATGGAAGTGTTAAATTTGAATTCAATGGTTTACCATCGTTTACAATGAATGATTATGAGTGGAAAAGGCTTGTCACTATATACTCGTATTACAAGGTAGATCACATATATGATGTCATATATCATATATCATATTAATTAATTAAATTACCGTCAAAAACATTTTTGCATATATTATAATATTAATTACCTACATTTCATTTTTTGGTTCCAGTTTGAAGTTCTTATGAGGAACATTTTTTTTATAAATTTCAAGTTTTAGCTATGAAAATTGAACATTTTGTACAATTTTTATCACAAAATTATTTGCAAATTATCGTAATATTGTAAAAATTTGAAGAATAAAAACGTATAAAAAAAAACTGTGCTTATGCATCTTTAATTTTTTTTAATAGTTACAATTAAACCTAATGACTAATGAGGAACCTTGTATTAAATTATCAAGTTTCTTTCACCAAGTAAAAAATGTTCATTGATATTTACTATTATTTAAATTTATAACAAAGGTATTTAATTAAGATAGTTGTTATGAAGATTGATAATACATTTCATACTACTAGATTTTTTCATACTTCTTATTGCATAAGTATAAATGACGCCATAACCGTATGCATTATCTCCATCTTACAAATACAGAATATAGAAAATTGTACGTTCTGAATAATTCATGCTAATCAGCATGATTAAAGTTATGTACAACATATAGCTCCCCCCCCCCAGGCTTTGCGTCTAAAAACTAATTAAATAGTACCTAATAATAAAAAGGTGAACAAGTAGGTACTGCTCTGAGCTTCTGCTGTACAGTAGTTGGCATTATAATGGATGTTTTATATTAGAATTCAATGATTCAATAAGTCTATGCACATCAGATAGTAATACAAAAAGCGATTCTGAGAGGAAACATTATGTCCTATAATTTATCCTTGTATAATTAATAAAATAATACAAATTGAAAATTTGTAATGGCTATAAATAGCTAAAAAAAATCAAAATTGTTTGAAAATTGTAATATAAATATTTTGTATAAAATCCAAGTGTATGGTTATTTGTTTTGGATATACATATAACAAAATATCAAAAACCATTATTTGTATAATGTTAACTATAGAAATAAAAACTTTTATAAATTTTTAACTGAAAAAAAATGTTGTCAAAATTTTAACTTTAAACTCATATAAAAAATAATCCTACCTATATAACAGTAATTATTCCTGAAGGTTTTTAAAACTACTTACTAAATTCAAATGTAACAATTGATTAACTTTTCTATCAAAAAAGATGCTGGCGTCCAATATCTGTGCATTTTTACTATCATGTTGATGACAGATTGAAAAAAAACAAATTGTAATTAACACATTCATCGTTTTGCTCAGAATCTAAAATGCAACGCTCAATTAAAATTATTGTACCTTTTTGTATTTTATAAATTAAAACATTAAATAGTGCTAAAATGTAAACATTGTACAGTAAATTATTTAATTTTCAAAGATAATATTTTGTAGTTTACAATATTGGTTGTGGTGTGGGAAGGGGGGGAGGGGCAGAGCAAAAATTTAGGTTTTTAAGTATTTTGCTTTTTAAAAAATCCAGTAATTATTTTTAAGGACAGTGACTATTTTTAAGGATCTAAATTAGGCGTAAAAAGGTTGAGAAACACTGATATAAGTAACATGTTTAATAACATTTTAGGAAATATGAAATAATAAAGTTAAGCACTTAATACAAATTAATATTTGATTATGAGTTAATAATTAATATATTATACTATACTAAATATTATCAAAGTTTAACTTTTTAATATTATCTACCAACATTTTCTTATTTTTAAATTAGTTTAAAGTATATTTAATTTTCTACAAAGACCAATATCAATATTAATACCTACATGTATTGTATTTATTTTTCTAAAATACTTGTCAACTTTTAAAATATTTAAATTACTAAAAAATGTCAAACGAATGAATTATACATGCTGAGGCATAAATAAATAAACATTTGCTTTTAACATCATATACCTAATATAATACAGTTATTTAGTTTTTTTTTTTGGAATTTATGAATTTTACAAAATCAATTGATACTCTTATGTAGGTAGGTAATTGCAATATACATTACTATTATTCAATGGAAAAAGAGCAATATATAATTAGTTATATACATAGTAGGTACCTACATAGACCTATCTACATAAAACAAAAATTATTTTTTCACCTTTAACATCTTTTTGAATGGAGAGATTACAAAAATAGTTACGACCATCAATTGAAAGTTCAAAGTTTACATGGGTACTTTTTCATGAGTGTTCTTATGGGGAGGTGAGATATGTGGGATGAATCCCCTTATAGCCCTTTTTATAGTGTGAAATTTCATCACTTGGAGAGGGGTCCTAATGAAGAATCTTGAGAATGCCACTATATTTTTTATTTACCTTCAATCATTGATGCTCCTTTACTATTTATATTTTCAGTTCTTCATTAAAAGATACATCAAACATATTCTGTTGAGAGGCTGGTTCAAGTACAGAAAAGGCCAGAAGGGAGAGTTCTTAATATGTCTGGACTATAGTCTATATTCAGATCAATCTAAAACTATATTAATTGGTTTAAATCCAGTATTTTAAGCCAAAATCATAACACTATTACTACTTGAGTTCAAAATACTTCCTGTTCGTGGTATGGTAAGATTTCTGTCATCATCAAACTCTGAATTGAAATCTGATTGAACCTGATTCCCAAGAATTTCTTGAAGCTCTGACTGTATCTCTGATGAAGAGGTGGTTTTCTCAGGTCCCCCATCAGTCCCATAGGTATGCTCTTTCATCAGAAAATTGCAAGAGAAAGAAAATTTTTTTGCCACATTTTTTTAATGTTATCATATTTACTCCGAAGAGTTTTGGATGATCGATAACATTCTCCACCAACACTGTTAATTTCCATTGCTAATCTCTCATAGAATGCTGCTTTTAGTTTGTTGTTGTCATATCTGGTTTTTTGCATTCAATCGTTGAACCTTTTTTTTTTAACCAGAGCGAGCAGTTTTCTCTTCTTTGAAGGAAAAGTTAATGGCTCTTTTTTTAATTGAAGTTTTCATTTCTAAATAATTATAATGTACAAACAAATTATATTGTATTTGTATGCATGAAATAAAAAAGATTAAGTAAATAAATAACATTATTTAACTTTAAACAATTTATATTATTCTGAATTAAAGCTATTATGCTTTTGATTTTAAAAAGTGATAATGCACTGATAGTAATAATATTTATGTGCTATAGTTGTCCCAACGTTCATAGAATCCACTGACCGCTCTGATAAGCTTATTTCTATCTAACCGTATTCCGTGGTTTAAACGGCGGAGACTCGTTTGCGCACATATTAATATATTCTTTTAATTTACTACAACTAGTTTGCTCACAAAATAGTGAAGAATTAAAACCAGCTTGTAGGTACCTACAGTTTTGGGTGTACAGAGTGTCTTAAGCTGCCAATCCACGATCAATATTATTCTTAGTATATAGCATAGATACCTATTAGGTATATTATAGTTAATGTTATACTTCCCACCCTCACATTCACCAAATTATTTAAGTACTTATGGAAATTCGAGTCGATACTGATTTAAAAATAATTTCATTAAAAAAAATAAAGAAAATACCTGTAGAATAGAAGCATAAAAAACAAGATTATATGAAAAAAAATATTCTTAATACCTATATAAGAATAATATTCTAATATATCTTTTAACATTTTTAATGCAAACGTGTACCAATAAATATTAAATATGTATCAACAAATAAATAAATTAATGTTTTGATATGAAAAATTATTGTAATTGTAATTTATGCAATTTGTACATTTTAATGACTTTTTTGTAAAAATGATTGTAATTCAAACAACATGTAATTTGTGTAATTTGTAATTTGACAACATTGTGAATAAGCTGTTCTAAAATAAATAGCTTAAACAATATGTTTAAACCCGCCGGTCTATAACATCAGAATATGATGAAACAGAAAGTCCCAAGTCTTTATAAAGTGTGAAGGAAAATGTTGCTTGAGTATAATAATTATCCACCATCAGTAATGAAAAATTCAAAAATTTGGAGTTACACAGATTATGTACACCCTATAAGTGGATGAATTTCTTTTAAAAAAGACTTCTATTGTTCGTAAATTGTTATGTAAATGATTTATGTTTTTGTGCGCAAAATACAAATGAGTTGTAAAAAAGATAAATAATGTGCTCAAACGAGTCGTAGTCGTTTAAGTTACCATTGAACAACATGCCAAATTTTAAACTCGGTTTAATTTGTAAATCAAGTTTAGATAATCTGTAGCTTAAATTAGACTGGTACAAGTGGCCCAAATAATAATAATACACTATTGGTCTAAAATCTAAATGCACGAAAAAAAAGACGAAAGACCCGCTCCCTCTTAACTCTGTTGTAATTAATTTCAGAGTAAATTACTGAATTGACCTATTAGTTTTTTTTATTGAGAATTAGTGACTATTTCCAAATTTGGAAGTAAGAATAAAAGCTAGTCATAAATATTTTAAAATGCTGATAACTCGTATTAAAGTTAAAACATGGAAGAAACCTATATCAACCACTACATAATATTCTTACTTCTAAATTTGCTAATAAATCAATTTACTCTAAAATTAAACATAACAGATTTAATTGATATTATATGTTGGACAGTATAATTCTTGGTTAGGTTACGATAGTCCAGTTTTTAAGTGAGTCATAAGCATTTATGTAGTTTACGTTTTATCGTATAGGTACTAGAAACTTGATACAAATTTGAATCATAGTAAAAAACCCTCGTACAATTACAGTTAATGTTCTTACTATCAAGTTTCATAATAGGTTGATTCACTCTAATCTTAATTTTGATTTTAATGAAACTAAAAGTTGATCAGCTGAGCTTAAATTTTACGGCGTAACAGTTACACAATTGTTAGGAGGATAGAACAAATGCCCAGGGTGTAGACCGTATATCAATTATGAACAAAGTTTTTTACCTAATAGATATTTTAAGTTCAAATTTGTACGAAATTAGGGAATTTAAATGCAAAATGTTCAATATATTATATTATTAATAGTAAAATACATTTTTTAATAAGGTAAAATATAATTAGTATCTAAAAGATACATAGGCCGATAGATGAAAAACAATAATTTAATTAAAAGTACAATATACTTGACATAGGCTGCCAGACTAGGTATATCTCCGCTCAAATCGTTTTTCATAAACAATTATAAATCATTAAATTTAAATTTAACATATCCATTACAGTGACCCACTTGACACCTACTGTATAGGAGAGTGGTATTTACTTACCCACTTTTTTTCCAAAAAAAATATTTTATTATGAATATATTTTTGAGTTATCTGGTGGTAGGTTCTACAGTCAAATATTAAACAGTACAATATTAATATTTTATTTAACAAGTAAACATTTTTAATAACCTATTTTTTTTTCTATTTTGTATAGGGTATACGTTTTTTTACTTTTTTAGTCATCTGGTGCTGCAGTCAAATCTTAAATAAGTGTCAAATTACACATATTATTATAAATAGTCTACATCGTTATTTATTCAATACTATATGTATAAATGTATAATGTTTATTATTTGATTATTTCGCTCTTTGGCTTTGGATATTTTGTCGTACAAGTGTACAACCTTTTTTTCATAAACATAATTATGAAATTAAAGTTTTGACGGAATTGGATATTCAAACGAAGATAAATTATTTCACCTCTTAGGATATTACTCATTTACATACTAAATAACAATATTCGATTCTCTACTACGAATATTGTAATTTTTATTCAAAAAATATTAAGACTTGAAACTTTTACCGTTTAAAAATAAATGAATATACATATATATGGTTCGGTGGTATGTTGTGGCAAAGTGACTGAAAGTAAGTTACATTCGCTGACAATATATATATATATATATATATAAATAATATTTTAATTTTTCGTGTGACATCAAAATCTTTTTTCGTGCTACGGATTTTCCGTCCCTTGCCTATGTTCTATATTATTATTTTCTATGCACAATTCAATTTTCAAAATATTTAGAATAATTTTAGGTTAATTAAACCACGGACACCGTTTTATTTACATCACCGTGGTATAAACTTAAACACAAGTTACGAGTTACGTAATAATTCGAGTAATAATAAGTGATACTGTGACAGATTTGCATCTTCATATACCATCTCAAATCGTTCCCTCAAGTAGGTATAAATTTCATCAGTTTGATAGTGATGTCAGTGATGTAAGTAGGACGTTTCCAATAAGAGAAATGTCCAAGAAAACATGTTATTGTTTTTTTTTTTTAATTTCATTAATTTTGTTGTGATAAAATAGCAATACTGCGAATGCTATACCTACTATTGCTCGAATATTAAATATTATCATTACATTTGTACGTATTGATTATGATTAAAATTAAAATATTAAAATTTATAACTTTGAATGGTATATTGTTAATGCATATAAATATCGTTCAAAATTCAATGAATATTTCTAATTTATAGGTAGGTACACACTTAAGGTAAAAATGTAAGTGCTATTGAAAAATAAAATTTAATTTTTAAATTTCGGAAATTTCTTGATTGTTAAATGTTTGAATTGTTATATCACTAATTATGGCTATTAACAAACCAATTTCTACACGCCTATACATCACAACAAATGTAAAACGACATAATTTATCTTAACCTGACCTACTTTATATGTTCAGAGTTCGTCTAGTACCTTATATACCTACCGTATATACCTTTAACATTATACCTACCATAGTCAATGACGTTCGTATAAGATGGCTTTGATGATTTGAAAATTATATTAATCCATTAGGTTAATAACTTTTCTAAATTGTATGGTTATACTTGTAATATTTACTTAACTAAATTAAATCCCCGCCTACTTCATATTTTATGCAAAACCATTCTACTGCAGAAATAAACAGGATTATTAAGTGTAGTAAATATATAAAGTTTAATAACTCAGAAATTATACTTTGAGTTCACGAAAATAAAACACTAGCAACCGGGAGCCGACTCTCTTATATTATATTGTAGATATACTTCTAATTTATTTACCGAAATAAAATTATGTAAAACAGATATGTATAATAACTGATATTGACCGTACTTGGACGTATCAAAACAAAAAGTTACCTACGCTGTCTTTGTTTTTAGGCACTAACCGAACTTAATTTTATCCAAAATGTTACAAACATATTTTTGGACAGTCAGTTAATACATTCTGTAGATTTCCTATGACAGTGATTTGTTCTCTTGCTTCTTTTAAAATTCTGGCTAAAGTGTCAATTGGTTTTTGCATGATCGAATAAATCTAATAATAAAAATAAATATTAGGTTATACTCTGTACAAATTCGAAATTTGTCACAAACGACAATGTGGGTAATAGTACTTACAAGTTTTAGTTGGTCATTTTCAAAACAAGAATTTGCCTCGATTTTAGATATTTGATTTTGAAGTTTATTGATGGTATTTAAGTATTCTTCAGCTGGTGCTTTTAAAATACGACGTAATTCGTTTATTTTTAACTTTGTTTCGGACTTGATGTTGCCTAACACAGATTTTTGTTGATACTTATATGTTTTTATTTCATCACAGCAACGTAATTTTTCTGCTAAAATCTTTTCCAAATTCATTTGTTTGATTCTATACACCAATAGGTACAACATATCATTATACAGCTAATTTATAAATTTATTTATTTATCCTTATATTATTAGGTATATATAGACGTTAGTATAGTAATGAATTATAAGTTCTTGGCAATAAAATTATGTCATAATTTTTTTTTTTGGATTAGTAACCTAATACAAGCAATGTTACTAAATAATCTTAAAACAGACAACGAATTTAACGAATTATAATTTCTCGTTAGGTGGAGGCCTCTAAAATATCTATTTTATAACTTATATGCGAGTGTAGGTAAAGTAGGTAGACTATAGATAATAAACTTATTATTTGTTTTGTATTCACATACTTCAGATGTTGGGTTTTAGACTTCAATGATTGATGCTTGTCAAGGGATTCATTACAAGAATCATTTCTCTATATAAAAACAATATATTATTAAGTACACACTAATAATTTGATTTAAATTAATAATGAAAATGGCATTACAGTTATTTTTAGCTTTTTACTGAGAATTTCAACATTTTGTTCCATTGAAGTTCTTAATTCTTTTTCGAGGATCATTTGTTTTTGAACTGCATGTAACGCAGCTGGCAAAAATTCTACTTGGCTTACCCGTTTTTTGAAATATTCCTGTAATAAAACAATATAGGTATTATTCGGAATTTTTTAAAAATATTTATTGAAAATCGAAAACTTGAAAACTGATCAATTATTTTGTGTGAACAAATTTAAAATGTATAATAGGTACAAACCACTATTATAGGTATAAGTTATACCTATAATAGTTAAAGTGTTAGTAAAGTGAGTTACTCGTACATAAGTTATTACGTACACAGTATACCGTATAACTCACTTTATGCCGATTGAATTCAGATTCGAATTCCGCCGTGAGCTTCGCTTTTTCTTTGAACAGGTTATTAGATCGGACTATTTGATACTCTTTTTCTTGAAGACCATTCATGTACTATAAAGAAAAATATTAACTATACCTACAAGATCTTATTAATTTGGTTATTTTATTTAAAACTCGAACCGATTCATTTGTAGAGTTTAACTTGTCAATTTGATGTTCGGCCTCCAATTTCAAACCATCCAAACGGTCTTTGACGTCTTTAAATTCTTTTCGTACAATCTCCACATCGTCATAAGGGTTCTAAAGTTAATTTTTATTAAAAAATATTAATAGGTATTATGATAATCGAACTGTTTATTTAATTTACCGATTCTATCTGTCTTAATTTTGTAACTGCGTTATAAAATTCTTCTTGTGTTTTCATTAATTTTGCATTATTGTTTTCCATTTCTTCTGTTTTAATGTCTAACAGTACCCGGTATTTTGATATTTCTAATACAACTTTACTTTAAACAAATAAAATTTTTTTTTTTAAACAGTTCATAAGTTAATTGTTTATGTGCATATGATTATGATATTATTTATATTGATGAGAATAAATTTAGTTAAATAAAATATAGGTACTCAAATGTATCTTTCATTGTGTTACATTGTTCGCAAAGTTCATCGCTCAACTTTTTGTTTGTGTTATCTTCATTAAACTCCTAAAAAAAAATCTTCTCTTACTTTTAAACAATGATATTTTAATTAGGTTCCTAACTAAGTCTACACATACAGAACAATTAGACTTCGTATTATTTCCAGCTAAATTTAGCTGATTGCGGTTTTTTTTCAAGCAATTTAATACCGTTTTTAACTTCAAAATTTCTCTTGACATTACATCTAGTTTAAAATCCTTGACGAAAAGTAAATAATCATAATATAATGTATTATACCCATATTTTAGATTGTTATTTAGAATCAACATATAAAATTCATTTATTTAATACCATTTCCTTTTTCCCGGGAAATATCACTTCACCAGATTTTGTTTGTCTAAAAGGCTTCTATAAAAAAAGGAAAACTTAATAATTTATACAAAAACTCACAATGTACATACTATTAAAAAACAAAACTTGTTTGCTAAAAATAAATATAAACATACCCTTTTTTGTAACAATTTTGTCATTGCACAGCCTTTATTAATCTATAAGTTACAAAAATATAATTATGTATAATATCATAGTTTTTAATCAAAACATACATCTTCGTCCAATTTTAATTTGATATTTAAATTCTGGTGTTTTAATATTGATATTTGTAATCTTAGATCATTTAAAGTGTTCTCAATCGTTTCATTTCTTATATCCACTTTTATTTCATTCTCGCATACATCGCCCATTATAATTGTCTTATACTATTTTTTTTTATATATAGAATAAAATGAATTGATTATTTTAATAATGAATTAAAATTTATGTTAATAGGTACATAATATAACATTATGCTAATCACCACGGGGATTATATATACTTATTTTATAGGTTTAAAATTATAGTCATTATTATTGGCCAGCTACAGTAACAATTAGAAATTACATTTGTTGTAGAATATTTTATGAAAATCAACTGTTCTGCTTTATTACCTATTTATTTTCGAAGAGGTTCAGTATTCGGATAGCACGGAGAATTCTGTACATAATATGGCATATCTATTTAAACATTTTGATTGATCGATTTACATTGATATATCATCTATCTTACATGTTTCATCTAATTATTTATTTTATATTTTGAGAGTATTGGCCTTACGTCTAACAATTTTGTGTTTTTTTATGTTTTATAATATAAAATGAACAATAAGCGAGTGTGATATATACAGTATACTAGTATACCTACAGTCATACACCAATAACTATGAAAGAGAACGATAATAACTTGTTTCATGAATCATCATGACAGAATAAGGAATTTTTACATTTCGACATGTGTTTATAACAATATGTTAATTGTGAATTATAAACTAGTGAGTAATAAATTAGAATATTAGATAAATTATCAGAATATATTTTAGATTCTGAGAGTGGTGAATTAATTTTACAATGATGAGTGTGTTTTTTTCTCTATGTCATCAACATTTGGGATAGTAAAAATGTTCCAATTCTTGACATCAGTATCTTCAAAATCTCAAAAATTTTCATATTATATCATAGTTAGAAATGCGTAAACATTTTTTTTTCATAGCTAACATTAAAAACTTTATTGGAAGATTCCTTAACAAATTGAACTACTTTAAAAAAAAGAAAAGTTTACTGGAAAGTAACAATAATTTATTTATGAGATTTTGAATTTTCATCGGTCATTAAGCGAATTTCCATTTATAGATTTTTGATATTTTGTAAGTCAAAAACAAATAACGATGGATACTCTAAATTCTTACAAAATATTTATTTTCATTAATTTTTTTTTTTTAACTATTAAATTTGATTATTTATACAAGTGTGCTAGGATAGATGACACAACGTATCCCCTCAGAATCATTTTTATTAAATATAAATACAACAAATCCATTAGTAATTACTCATTACAATAACGACATGCTCGACAAATTATCCACATTTTTCTTATTATACTTAATATGAATTATTATGACTTTCTTTTTCTATTTTAACCAAAAGTAATATCCTATTATTTTCCAATATTATCTTATTTTAACTTTGTTGTGCTGTTATATGTCTGTTTTATAAAAACAAACGATTCAGAAACAAAATAGTCTATAGGTATTCTAAATAATTAGTAATATAATAGTACGATAATTGTAGTAGAAGGTAAATACATACGTAGGTATGTTCCCATACATAAATCTTCAACTTTAAGAGGGGTTTTCTCCAAAATATACATAGGTACATTGGTTCTAGCCAAAACCTCATTGGGTACTAATTATGTTACAATTTTCCACGTTTTTAGTTTTATTTGTGATTTATGAATGATCAATTGTTCGTTTTAGAGTGAAAAGTTGACATCTTAATACAATATAGATTCTTCATAAATGTTCTGTTTTTATAAACGTGAAAAATGTTTAAAAAATACGTCAAAATCATGAAAATGTGCAAATTATTTTATGGCTAAAGAATAAAAATTTATAAAACTTTAAAATTAAAAAAAGTAGTATAAGATTCCTCATAAGACATACATTTTTTTACAGTGAATTAAAAAAAAAAAGTTTACTATATAACTACATACATTTATTATAATAAGAAAATATTTATTGACGATTGTAAATTTAGATACATGTTGGCCACATTTCAATATTTTTGTTATTTTTATATTATTTGAAAAATATTTATTGTAGAAGCTAGAAACATTTCAATTATATTTAAATGATTAAGCCCAGTCAAAATATTTAAAAATTTAATATAAGGTTCCTCAAAAGCTGTTCTTAGAGAAATCTTAACATTTTAAAACATAGACATAGATCAAGCTAGAACTAGTTAAAAATTTTGATAAAATTGGACTTTTAAACAAAAAAATTAACAATTTGTTATTCAAAAATTTTTTCGTAGGGTTGTAGGGACTTGTAAGTTGTAAGTTTTCATTACTATATACTTTTATTATGGCATTTTCAAAATATTTGGATTATTTTAGCTTTTTATTCACAAACTTATTCACATATTCGTTCTATTGTATATCTAACATGTACGTATTACTGTATTCTTGGGTATTGTATTATAAGTCAATAACAGTTAGTAAATAATATAATATAAATTATAATATTATTTCAAATTTTTATTGTATAATAATTATTAAATACTATTACATATATTTTATGATTTGTTCTTTACAAACATTATATCAACCCACCGTGTTGCTAAAGAAAAATAACAAAATCAATGTATACCTACCTACATATTCAACAAAATATTCTTAGTTTAGCTAACCGTATCCGCTCAAAAGAGCTTTTATCGTATACTGTACAGTGTACAGCCGTATTCATTGAATTTACTTACATAGAATTCTAATTTAACACTTCATCCATTACATGAGGTAATCAGGTAGGTAAACAGTCTTAATAATCTAAGTCTTAAGACTAGTACCTATACAGTTTGGTACCTCATCAATGACGTGGTAAATTTAACACCCCAGAGAGTTTTTCTAGTTTTTTAAATTTTTACATTAGAATGTTTCACATTATACCTACGTATAGCCATACTGGTAATATGTATCTATAATAATATGGCAAACACATAGAACATCATCAACTTAATATAAGTAATATAATTATATAAGACATACTATCATAGACAATAGCCGATAGCCGATAATAAGCATAGTAAAATTAATCATAATTTTGTGGATATTAATATATCAAACATTTATACCTCATTACCTTTTTATTATACAAAATAAATTAAAATTATACGATTTCGAATTTACCTATACAATTATAAGTGATAATCGATAGATAATAAAATGATGATGATAAAACAAAATATTTATCATAATATTATTATACTATGTTGTTTGAGCTATGACGTGCGTCGCTACAATGTTGTTGATAAATGATAACACGTTGACGATGATAACAAAAATAACAGTTTCTCTATTTATTCGACTTCATAGCTTCTTACCTACTACTAAGTGTCTAGCATAATAATATAATATTGAATATTTAAAATAAATTTGTTCTATTCTAATTTTTTCGTATTGTTAACTGGTAATTTCAAAAAGTTTATTAAAGACGCATTTACTTAAAATGTTGCTAAAAGTACATTACTATGTTCTAAACTTTTGTAGGGATTAGCTATATCACTCATGTTGTATAGTTATTGTTCCATCTGTTTCATAAATTATAGCGCATCTAGTCATCTAACTCATAGGAATTAAGTTGATAATTTTTAATAAAATTTTAAGTAAGTTAACTTCAATATATTAATAAGGAAGTAGTTGATTTGAGTAATTTTGAATTGTTTTTATTTTAAATATTTTATGTACTTAATTATTATAACAAATTATTATCCTATTCGTTCCTATTAAATTATTATTTTCTCTTATTTATTTGTTATTGAAAATAACAATATATTCACTGTTATTTTAATGTTCAATTATTTTAAATAACTATTTAGGTAAAGGTAATATATGTTATAAAAAATAATGAATATTATATGAATATTATTTTGTTGTAGATAATTAAGATGTTGAGATACCGAGGAAAAAAATTAGCACTCAATATTGTAAAAGAATTGGATTCATTTCCTAAGGTTCAAGAAGAAATTTATGAACCATCTACTTATAGTAATGTTATACGTAAGATGATCATAAATAAAATAACTAATTTGCTTAATCAGTAGGGTAATTGAAACAAAATACTTTCTTATCTTCATTACCAGAAAATTTAGTACATTTGTATTTAAAATGTTTGTTTGAAGTTTAGATGTATGCATATCATACAAATTAAATTAAAGTAAAATAAAATTAAAGTATTTCCCCAAGTATTACTAACCAACGTATTCGATCAAATTGTTAGGTTAATATTATGCACTTTTAAGTTCTGGTATAAATTTTAAATAGAACTTAACAACCTATGTTTATTTAATTGTTTTAAAACTAATTATATTATTATGATTTTCAGTGACAGTTTTGATTTCTATATTTGGATTATGGTTATTAATTTCTGAAGTACAGTATGTTTTACAAGAACATTATGTATACAGATTTGTACCAGACACTGAATATGAATCTAAACTTCCAATCAATATAGATATTACAGTTGCATCAACTTGTGACAGTAAGGTTTTTGCTGTTTTTAAAATACAATAGAGTTTTTAATGAAATAAGTATAATTTTTTTCAGGTATAGGTGCTGATATTGTTGATACAACGGGACAAAATATGATGTTATTTGGAGAATTAAAAACTGATGATACTTGGTGGGAAATGACAAAAGAACAGAAACAACAGTTCGAAAAAATGCGTGAATTCAATGCATATTTAAGAGAAGAATATCATTCAATGAAAGATATATTGTGGATGTTTGATAATTATAATACATTAAAAAATAAAATTTCTGTTAGGTAAGTTAAAAATATATTGATACTAAAAAAGAATATAATAATATTTATGTGAAATAGTCTACTACATTTTAATGAACCATTAAATTGATCAAGTTTTTATGCAACTCGGAATTAGCGATCAAAAAACTATTTTCATTATTGGAAAACGATTTTCATAATCACTGTTTATTGCAGGAAAATTTGCTAAGTAATCTTATACATAATATATTATTGTGTACACACTATTTTAGAATTGTGATTGTATGTTAATTTTTAAATTATTATTGCATAATATTAGTAAGGGAACCTAATGCTCTAAATTTTAATAAGATAACCATTTCATCAAGAAAAACTAAACAAATAATTTAAGAAGTAAAAATGTTGATTTTTAATATGATTCATTATTTTTGAGATTTTTTCAAATTTAATAAAAAAAAATTGTTATGTATGTATTTAATATTTTCTACATTATATTTTTTATATATTTAATACTAATGAGAGAAAATTACAACAATTTTTTTTTAATTTTTCAGAACAGAAAAACCAAACACTTTACCTGATGCTTGTCGCATACATGGGTCATTAATTCTGAATAAAGTGATCGGAAATTTCCATATAACTCCTGGGAAATCCCTAATAGTTCCAGGCGGTCATGTGCATCTTACAGGTCCATTTTTTGGATCAGGGGCTACTAACTTTTCTCATCGAATTAATCAATTTTCATTTGGTATTCCGACAAAAGGGATAATGTATCCATTAGAAGGAGAACTGTACGAAACAAATGAATGTAAAAAATATTGATTGTCTTACATTGATATATTTTTTTACTTTAATTAACTTATAACTGTATTTGATATAGCTGCTGTATCCTATAAATATTTCATAGATGTGGTAGCTACCGATGTTAAATCGCATTCAAATGAAATAAAAACTTATCAGTATTCAGCAAAAGATATACAAAGAACAATTGATCATAATACTGGTTAGTATAATAACTAGGGCTATCCTAGGTTTTTATGGAAATGCATATTTTTCTACACTTGACTCAAAATAATATAATAAAAATATATCAAAGTTTCATAATGACCTATGTTCTATAATACTGCATATTGTACAATATTTATTGTATATAAATCTGGGAATCTATAATTAATTCAGGAGTTTTAAGAGAATGTATAATTATTCACCCATATTACATGGATGATTCATTGAAACAAAATTTATAGTATAACAAAAGGTAAAAAATATTTTTAATCATGATTAAAAATATTGCTATCCACCATAGGCACAAAACTTACTCGTGTAAAGGTAAACTTCTCTATATTGATGTCTCTAATTAATTGATACATCTATAACTCTACAACTAATTTAATATTCATATTGCAGGGAGTCACGGTATGCCTGGTATATATTTTCAATATGATATAAATGCACTCAAATTTATCATCACAGAAAATAGAATTACCATGTTTCATTTAATTATTGAAATAGCATCAACTATTGGGGGTTTGTTTTTATTGTTTAGTAAGTATATTGACTAATGACAAATATTATATTATAAACATAACTTATTTATAACAATCGTTTTTTTAACAGATTTTATGAAGATAATATTAGACAAGTTCACAAAAAAAGTATATTCCTTCTATACTGATAGCATTGTTACAAGAGAAAAGTCTTTAGATTATAAATAACTAACTATTATAACATAATACAACTAATATATTAATATTAATAAATTGATTTGTATTCAAATTGATTTTTTTGATGTTTAAACTTTTTTTATATCAAGGATATAAAAATGTATTGAGTACTGTTCCAGTCAACTTTAAACAGACTTTTGAACTGTGATACATTTTCTCTATGTAACATGTATTTATTGTATTATTAAACATTTATTTTATTAAAACAAATTTATTGCATACAATAACTCAAATAATAAAATATGAAATATATATTATGATTTAAATTATTATAAAATATTTAATTAAAAATGTTTCTTGTGACTTTATACAAAAATAATTGAAAATTGAGAAAATGAAATACTGATTAACTGACAATTAAACACAACATTTAAATGCACATTGTAAAAACTTAATTTTTATTACCAGAAAAGTGTTTTTCTTGAAAAAATTATAAATCTATAACAAATTTAATTGTTTTTCATCTTTGGTTGATTTTTTTTGTGCTGTCCTTTTTTATTTTTCTTAATATCACGAGTCTTAATGTAGTTAAGGTATCTTCTGAAATGCATTTGTATTTTTCGAGCTGCTATCTTGCGTTGTATTTCATGTAACTTTGCTTGCCAAATTCTATCATTTTCCTCTTCCTTTTCGAGTACCACATTATTGTAAAACGGCATTTGAAGTAAAATAGATTCCTAAAAAATAAAAAAACAATTCCAAACCAATCATCAGTAATCACATATTTTGCTTAATTTAGTTAGGTTAGTTGTATTACTGCTTTCTTCTGATAGCAAGAGTGCAACACTGAACCATTTATATCCGATATCCGAACTGAACTAATTCTAAGTTTTTTTATAATTTATCTTATGTTTATAAGTATGTTCTACAATTAAACTGTTTGCTCCTAATGTGTTTATTATAAATATAGTTACTGATTATATTTTTAATATGGCAGTGGGTATTTAAAGACATTTTTACCTATCCTAACAAAGTTATGGTTTGTCCTGGAGACAAGGATAATCTAATGATGACTGTATATTATATTTAAGTGTTACTTTAACTATAAATAATAATTAAACATGACATTAATATAAAAAAAAAATGTTATCACTATTAACACATTTAACTATTCTCTATTAAAATAATATACCTAGTCAATGCCCAATAGACTTTCTAGTATTCTATATTCTAGGTTAGATATAAATAGAAATTTTTTTTATAAATTTCTAATTCAAAATAAATTTCTAATGCTCATGATTTTGACAAAATTCTAACAGACACTTATTAATAATTACTGTGGATGTACAACTTTTTTAAATTTCTAACTTACAAAGAACCTTGTATATTAAACTAATAAAAATCTTAATTGTCTCATGTCTATTAATAACTTATATTTAAAAATGTCACAGTGTAGTAAATTCAAATATAAAAATTCAGTGAAAATTGTATATAGAAACCTACGGTTTTTTGTTCTTGAATTAATCCAAAACCCAATATCGATGTTGTCAAAAACTGATTTTACTTGAAAATTGACTTTTTATCTTTTTTTTATTGTGGCTTTTAAACATTACTTAACAAAAAATGTTTTATAGACACCATAGACGTGTCTATAGGAGTGGCAAGGTGGCATCTGCCTCCTCAGCTACTTATTTTAAAATTGGATAAAGTGGTTGGCTTATTCTTAAAGATATACCATATTTAAAAATATGCATCAAGCTGTAAAATAATTTGTAACTATCCCAGTTACAAGTTGTTCTTGTGAGAGAAATTTTTCAAAGTTGAGTTTCATCAAAACCAAACTTACATAAATTGAGATGACTAAGATAACTTAGAATAATACTTCAAGGTTAGGTTAGGTTAAGTATTGAACATATATCTGACTACAATATTGATATTGACAACATAATTGCAACTTTGAAAATACTATTAGTAACCTAACAAGTTGATATAGGCTTATGGAATTATAAAAAAACTTTTTAATTGACTCTTTTATTATATGTTATTTTTACACTTTTTCATTAATTACCTACATACCTACTTGAAATAACATAAATATTTTTCAAATTTAAATCATTTTTAATAATAATAATTGAATTGTATTTTTATCATACCTATTCAATTTTAATGGGAATTACCTAATTTTAGTTTCAAATAACATTAATGGTTTGCTTTATGTACTAGCATTTATTTAACTTGACAGTTAATATATTTTATAGTAAGTAAAGGACTTTCTAAATTTTAGATGTTTACATATTTACATAAAAAGTTACAAGTGTTTACATTGTAATACTTTGAGAAAAGAGTCACAAATATTAGGTAGGTATATGTATACAAACAGTATGTAAAAACTAAAATTTTACAATTTGCCTCCTCAGTTATGGAGAGAGGTCTGGACACGCTTATAGTGTCATAACTCATAGCTCACGAATCAAAACATTTTATAGAAAAAAAAAAATTAAAATTGATGAGAACAAAAGTTATTGTATTTGTCAGGCCTTCAAGTTATACCTGTTCAACGATGAGGTAGAGGGGGATAGATCCTCGCCACGACACGACCTGTTTTCGATGTTTAAGAGCTGATAACCATACATTATATTTTTAATAATAAAATAGTGTATGTTAAAAAATCAGTCATATCCCCTCCCCCCTTCCCTTGACAAAATCACTGCACCTTATATATCATCATTGAGTATTATAATATATAATACAATATANNATATATACTTGTATATTGTATTGGTGTAACTCAGGTGTGCCCAACCCGTGGCCCGCGGAAGTATTTCAATCGGTCAAACACCATTTTATAAAAATTAGAAATTTGTATAGGACGTAAAATTATATACAAATTTCGTTATAGATGTAAAAAAAATTGAAATTAAAATTTATAAAGATTTTATTTTAATAAGCTTTTAAGAATTAAGAAATATCTTACAATGTTAGAATATTAATAGAAATATTTTAGCGTGAAATTTAGGCTTGTTTTTCTTTAACCAGTTTTTCAATATTTGGAGTGAAATGTGAATCGCCAATTCTTAAAAAGAAGTGTAAGACGTGTTTATCAGTCAAACGAGATCTTTCTGAACATTTTGCGGAATCATGAGTGAAAACGTTTGTTTACAAATATAAGTAGAACCAAATAATGTAAATAAATATACGCATTGATAATTCTTTTATTTTTGGAAAACCATTAGGAAAGGGTCTTATAAAAATGTATTAAATCTGTGTTTTTATCTGTGATTTCTTTATGTAAATATTTCAAATGATTTTTTGTTTTTAAATTAATAAGTTCAAGTTGAACAGTTTTTTGGACTTCATTTTCATCAGACAGAAATGGACTTTCATAATGTCTTTCAATATTAAATTCTTTAAAGACCACGATGGTTTCGTAGCATATCAAATATATGGCTTTATTACGATACTCAATAAAAAAATAACTGATAGACTCCAATTATCATTAAAAACACGGAATTCGGAATCAATTTTGCGCTTTTTGTTTTACAAATTTTAAGAATTAAAATTTAGTTTATTATTTTTTGCAATCAAAAATGTGAACCTTCAGTTTCTAATGACATAAACAAACTAGCAACTAGCGTGGAAATATTCAGTACTTTAAACGCATACAATTAGAGTCATATATTTGATAAATGAACAAAGGTAAATATATCACATAAAATATACAATAGATAAACCTAATGTCCTAATATATCTACTGTACATTTTATCGAAATGAACAAAAAAAAAAACCGTGAAGTATGTATAGGCTGCAGTATAAATATAAATTTTGAATGTGGCTTGCAAGTTGAAAAAGGTTGGGCATGCCTGGTGTAACTGTACAAATAAACCATCTTATAGAGAAATTCCCCTATTCTACTCACTTGCAATTGGTAAATGGTATCTTCAGTTGTTTTTATTTTTGAATTGAATCCATTCACGTTATTGTATTTTGCCATCATCTCGGAATCGTATGTATGCACTATTAGAGCTTTTCTGATTTTTAAATCGTTCCTAATATATTAGAATACATTTTTATATTCGATTTACAAACGTAACTAAAAATAATTAAGTGCATATTGCTTATAATATTATACATATTTAGGAATAATTTGTTTCCTTGTATTTTGTAATATATTGTTGCTCTTGTCACTGCCTACCTGCGCCTAGTGCCTACCTGATGAAACTCCATTCAACAATAATGATAAAGACACTTAAAAACTTAAATAAACAATATTTTAAAATGAAAGGCTTAGGTACATTATATTGGTATCCCAACATATGTGTGTGTTTACCTGATTTGCATACGGCTATTTTTTTTAATTTCGTTATTTTTTGCGTTTGACTCAATTTTTGATAGCCAACTGTTTGCATCTAATTGTAAATTCACAATTTTATGTTCATGCTCTTTCATTGCTGCAACAATTATGGCTTCCGATTTCGTTCTAAAAAAATAATATTTTTGGGTGAATAGGTATCTATATAATTACAATTTACAATTCATTGCACATCCTACTTGGGTAGGTACCTATAATCTATATGTAGGTTCTTATAGTTGGCAGTAGGTAATCGATAAATTGTTTAATTGTTGGTAATTTTAATTTGATTCATTTTAAGTTTAAACTAGTATCTATGTGTAACAAGTAACTACAGATGGTGGGAAAAACATGGGTGGCTCTATTTGCACAAAACATTTTAATGATAGCGGCATTTGCAAGTATGTAGTCACACTAATTGCGTAATAATGGCAGGGGGAGAGAGGGGTGTCGTATCTACCGCATTACTTTTTTTCTGTTCTAGCAAACCATATTTAACTATTTAAGTAACTACTTATTTAATTATAAATATTATTATTTATTTAAAAATTCCTATACATTGTATAAGTAATAATAGAGTAATATAGTATATTTTATAGAAACAACACATATAAAAACCCGAATCGCCTATGGTAGCTGTACATAGTACATATCTGAGATAGGTAATATTACTTCGTGATAGACACTATAATTACTAGCCACTATAGGTATTGCAATATTTCACAAATATATTGAATAAATACCACATAACAATGTAGTTTAGCTCACTGGTTATTTTTGGGAATTTTTTTCCGAAACCTATGACGTATTTCACCGAGTTAAGAAGTTACTAAGTTTTAAAGTTGTAACTTTTGAAGTTTGCAATTTTGAGTATTTTACGCCTACGCAGATTATTCCAAGAATCTGCTCGAAAAAAGTAAATGTTATAAATTAATTAAACAGTAGGTATGTGATGATTTATTTTAACGTGTTCACGCATTTGTACATATTACAAGCACCTACTTACATTACACAAATCATAATCGCTAACTCCTAAAAATGAAATACTTATTATTTAGGAAAATAAGATAAATTAAATTATAGATATTTTATTATAGTGAAATGTACGAACATTTTTTTTTTCATGATGAATTGTAATTGTCGATTTACAACGTTGAAATAATGTTCAATTTGATTTTTTCTTCCGATTTTCGCCTGCAAGTCATATTTAATTTGTTCATACTTTCGGTGTTCCTTATTCAATGGAAAACGTTTATGGTCAACGACGTTATTGAAATCGCTTTTTAAATTTTGTTTAAAAATCGATTTCTCGCCCGCTTTCAATTCTTGAGTTACTCCAGTAACAAATTGGATGCTTAAACGTACGTTATGTTTCATTATCAAGGACTTCTTTAACATAATTAAAAATAAACTCGTTGTATAATGACATCATGCGTCTATATATTATACATGTATATTACTATCAGCAGGGATTAGAATCGTATGTGATAAAAATCAATTAAAAAGGTACTGCATATATAGAATGATAATTATTATAAACACTAAAAATGTTAAATAATTATCAATATCGGTAAATAGGAAGATGTTCAATTATTTTAGATTCTGTCATTCTGATTGGAGCGATGAATTAATCAATCAATTCAATGATTCTAAAATGATGTGTGTACTTTTTCAAAACATTTATTTTTGTAAACATTTTTTATAGTTGAAATAATACTTTGATGTTCAACTTCAGTATCTTTTCTAGTTGGTGCATCAACTATAAAATTCAAAATATTTAAAATTTAAAATCCTCAGTTATTTCCAAAAATGCCGGTAAAAACAAAAAATAAAAAGCGTGTAAGTGAGTAAAGCACTGCCATACATTAGGTGTCTAGTAAGAATCACTATAATGGAAGTGTTCAATTTTAATTCATTACCTGACGTCCTAACAAGTAGCCTTTACGAAAAAATACGGTCTGTCAGCTTACAGATTTACTAAGTACATTTTATGATATTATTGTGATTTAAGTAACTTATTTTAATAATAGGAATTAGTATTTACTATTTAGTTATACAGAAGGTTAAATTAATTTTTGCCAAAAACATTGTATTTGAAAATGTGATTGTGTGTTTACTTACTAGCTACTGGCTACATTTTAATAAGGTGTTCTAAAAGTCTCAAATAACACGAATAATATTTTTAAATTATAACAAAATAACTAAAATTATTATTCTTGGTAATTTCGTCTAAATTAGAACTTAAAATATCTGTAAAAAATAATTTTGCTTATAAATTCTTTAGATTTTTTGGTTATTGTATAAAATATTTATGAGAATCTTTGTCTTAAATTTTCAATTCTTAGTTATAAAAATTGAACATTTTATATTTTTTTAACTACAAAGTAAATTGCTAATCGTCGAGATTCTGATGAATTTCGTAAAAATTTGAACTTTAAATATTTATTAAATAAAATCATGTCTACGAAGCTTAAAAAATATCAACTACTGTTATAACTACTTAGAAGGGGGCTTGTATTAAATTTTCAAGCTTATTGACCTTACAAATAAGATATCATTGACATTTTTAGAATAAAAAAATCTCAAATGTCTATAAATAACGAGTCAAAATATTTTGAAAAATTTATCATGTAAAGAAGATGATAAAATAAACATTTGATGACAATTCCAAGTACTTCCTGCAGTGATTATTTTTTGATTAGCAGCAAAATAATTAAGTTGTTGTATCAGAGTTTGTTAATTTACGAGTTTTCAATGTCTAACTTCAAACCCTCAAAAAAAATTTAATTGACTTTCCAGAAAATTTTTTTTTTGTTAAATGTAAAATAACTTATGAGGAATCTTGTAATACATTTCAAATCTTAGATATAAAAAGAAAATTATTTATAAATAATTTAAAATTTTTTGTGATTTTTACGAATCTTGTCAAAATTCTATATTAAATCGCTCATAAAAAATTGTTATGGATTTAAGCTTAATTTTTTTTTATATTTCCACTAACAACAACTGTTGAGGAACCTTGTTCTACATTTTCGACTTTTTGAAAAAGCAAAAAATTTTTTATCAACACAACTTTAATTATAATCGTAAATTGCATCTGTCCGTAAAGAGTTGTTTCTAAGGGATTTTTTTTAGTGTTACATTTTAGTGACAATTTTGTACATTAATCTCAGTTTTTTCTTAATTTTTTGTTTATTTTTCTAGACGCTTTAAAAAATCATTGAAAATGTTTTATTTCCGATTGCCTAAAGTGCCAACTAAATTACTTTTCTACCAGAAAAAATGATGTTGAAGTAAAATTAAAGAATTTGTACCATCCCAAAAGGTAAAATGTCAAGATAGACACAAAAAATAAATAAAAAAACACACATTATCATTATAAATTCAATACATTCATCGCTCATTTCAGAATTTAGGATTAAGAAAAAACGGGTTTTCAACAAAAGATTTTGATTTTTGGTATAACGCTTGGTGTTTATAAAATAACCAGATACGAGTATATGCAATTTTCAATCAGTTGTATGTTTGGATCAGCATTTTTTATACACCAAACAATTTTCAAAATATTTTCACTCGTGTTGAGCTATTTAAAGGCATATGAAATCTTTTGTTAGTTTATTATTGATTAATATTGATAAAAAAATTAATTTCTTAGACATTATAAAATCGCGAACATTTGAAAATTATTTTGAGTACAGAGTAACTATAAATCAAAAAACATTTTTTTTATGTTTAAGATTTTAAAATTTAATACAAGATTTCTCATAAATCAGAAGTTTGTCTACCTTAAAAAAATGATCTAATGGAGAGTCAATTTAAATTTTTATTAGCATTTGAAGTTCAAATTTTTACTACTTTGGATATTTACTTAATTTCTTGTGGAACAATTTTCTTATTTTGTTGTGATCCAAAAACGAATAACCTCAGATACATGTGATTTTCACAGAATATTTATATTACCGTTATGAGTATTTTTAAATTGTAAATTGTTTTTACATCTTAGAATACTTACAACTCTTATTAAAATTAAGAACTTTTGACTCTAGATAATAATCTTACCTTTAAATTTTATAAGTGGTCAATTCACTCTAATTTTTAAACTGTGGCAGATAAACTTAAAATTTGCTACGTTGATTTGTAAGACGGAGATAACAAATATTAGTGTAGTGTCCTCTTAAAAATTAGGCACAATGGTTTTTTTTACCAGCATTTAAATTAAAACTTTGACAAAATTCATCAAAATCTTGAAAATGTGAAACTTGTGAAAAAATTTTCAAAATATTGTGACACGTTTTGAGCATGTATGTATACAGACATTTGAAATTTCATTTCATTTTTTCTGTTAGATAATGTCAATACAACTTTATTCATTGGGCCAAAAATCTGGAAAAACGAATACAAAGCACAGTAGTAGTTAAAGTACCTATATTATAACTACATAGGCACGATTTTATAGACATTTAAAGTTATAATTTTGTTTCAATTTGTTTTTTCAATCATTGTTGATAAAACACTTTTTGGTCGGTCAAAAAGTTTGAAAATTTAATATAAGGTTCATCATAAGTTGTTATTACTGGAATTTAAAAATAAGCTGACCATAAGTTTCAAATAAGCGTCTGAAGTTGGAATTTTGACAAAATTCTTCAAAATCGTGAAAATGTCCAAATCATTTTGTAGAGATAAGTTTTTTGAATTGAATACAAGATTCTTCATACATTTAATATACTAAGGTATAATAAAATAAATACATTTTAAAACTATATCTACTTAGATATTATACCTCTATACAACACATAAGAAAATAGTTTTGCTCTCTCAATGTAGAACTTAGGTGATCGTGAATATATATACATGTATATATAAGGTAGGTAATACCAACAACTAACAAGTTATTATAATATAATACATTTTATTTTATATTATTTATAATAGTCATAATACTATGTAAAAGTATACAGGGTAAATATAATAAAATACTTATTACTTACATAAGGCAAACCTTTTATGTTGGTGATAAAATTGTCTAAACTAGAAAGAATTGTATTTTTCGTTTTTTTGTTGTATACTGTATTGTTGGCCATTTTACAATAAAACTATATAGATATATTAGATTAGTATACCTATTGTGTCCTTGCAAGTTGGAAAGTCTTGGGCGTTCTTGAATTTGAAGAACGAGTATAAGTACCTACCTAGTTACCATTCACCATAAATATTAAAAACTTTACCTAGGTAGGTACTCATCTTAACCTACCTACGATACTACCTAGTTACACAAACGGCAAGACGTTATCGATTTAACATAGTAGACAATAACCCAGTGTTGGATTTAGCGGGGGTGCAGGGGCATTGCACCGGGGCCTAAGACCAAGGTTTTATTAGGGGCCTCAGTTTGAAGTCCTACATTTTCTAACATTGTAAATTATTTAACAATATTAAGATTATAAAATGAACCAGTTATTTCAAGATGTTACCGATAAGTGACAACCATTTATTTTGGACGATTTGAATTTAAGATAATACTGTTTATCATTGTTACTGTTTGTCTTACATATTTATTTTTATACACATTCATTATTTATAGTATACATCGTATTCGTATACTATTTTCGTATAATCCTACTATTTATTTACTTTCGTCGGGACGCTCTCGCAGTAGCGCTAATACAGTATCTTGATGGACAAACTAAAGATAACCGTGGTATACTTGTTTATTGTTTAACATAAACGGATTACAATTTACGAATACGTCTTGGTTCAGTTTTATCGATTTTGGTATCTAATTTTATTACTTTAATTTTTTGCAACATAGCAACATAGCAATATTAAATATAGAAAGGGAAATGACTAAAAAAATGAATATATCCCAAATAATTAGTAATTTTGCAATATAAAATCAAGGAAAAAAAACTTTTTGAAATAAATATATGTAAAAATTAAAAAATTAAAAACCATTTACAATATTGTTCAGTGTTTGTTTATATTTAATCTATTTTAAATATATCATGTTTGTGTCCTTTCATTTTAGGACAATATAGAGAATAAAGTAATTTAAAACGTCATTACGAAACCAATTACAACACATTTAGTCGAGAATTTCCTATCGGTTTCGATTCAATTCAAAAAAGTTATGTTCGATGAGATTAAAATTTGCTAAACAAACTAATGTTGTGATTAGGCTTAGGGACTTCTAGCATTTGCATACTTTTTAAAATTATTGTTAAACATAGCAGAGTGCGAAATAAATTCGTTTCTTGGTGCCATGATATCAAATCTAAAATTTGAAAGTGCATATTTTTGCATATTTGATAGATTTTTCAGGAAAGTGCATATTTTAACATTTTAGATTCTGAGAGGAGCGATGAATGTATTGATTTTACAATGATGTGTGTTTTTTATTTATTTATTTATTTATTTTTGTGTCCGTCATCACCTTTTAGGACAGTAATAATCCTACGATTTTCAACTTCAGTAGCTTTTCTGGTTAGAAAGTGAATCTAGTTAGTATTTTGGGGAGTCAAAAGTAAAAATATTTTGATTTGTTTTGAACTGTTTAAGGACAAACTCAGTTTCTTACTTTTTTAGGTTTTTTTTCTATGAATGTACTTAAATTAAATTTTATTTGTTGGGTAAAAGCTTGAAAATTTAATACGAGGATCCTAATACATTGTTACAATGATATATGAAAAATATTAAAAATCTATTGACACAATATTTTTTTATAAGCAATTAAAGTTCACACTTTAGCAAAATACGTAAAAATCACGAAAATGTGCAAATTATTTTCAGTTAGAAATTCATAAAAAAATTTTCCTTTTAAATCTAAGGTTTGAAGGTTGAAATAGTGATTTTTCATAAGTTCGCCTAA
>PVMI01026345.1:6011-17296 GCA_008528875.1 Aulacorthum solani
TTTCATACTACAATGAAACTTAACCTAATCTATGTACGAAGTGTACTTAACAATATAACCGAACATTTCAACAACCATAGATTTCCATCTTTTTTTTATCTCATATTATAGGTATTCAAAATAAATCTACAAATCTACCTAAAAAAAATAATGTGCACAATCAGTAGATAAAATAACAAATATTACATATTAATATCATATAAATTATATATTTATACGATGTACATTAAATAACAATCGTGATGACTACTATAGACGCAGCTATAATAGTATTTTATATTTATTTTGTGGAATATTAGAAATAAACTGTGCTACTAACATACGAATCGACATATTTAAATGCAGGCATTTGGCAGATATTATAGGTAGGTTCTACATATTAAATGTAGAATCTACCTATGACCTATAACTTATAACCTAACCTAACCCAGGCTAGTGTTTATGAGGAGATTGAAGGGGTGTTAGCCACTCCCCTCCTAGAACAGGAGCTGAATTGTTTTTGAAAAAGATTTATTGGAAACTATTAAATACATAATACTATAAATTATACTAAATTTATTCCTTTTCCATAATTAGTATTTACTTAACCTAACACAACTTTTTTTACTGTTAGTTAGTTCACTACACGTACTTTGATGGATTAATGTGTATACCTCCATAGTTCATATAACATAATAAATGTTATGATATTTTCTCTCGATTTTCAAGTAATAATCGGTGTAAAATAATTATAATTCTTAACGGTATGTTTGTACGAGTGAAACAATATCTATTCCAAATAATAACCAACGGATTTTAATTTATTGTAAATTATTTTGTCCTATCAATTTATATAGGTACGTCTAAATGACCATTACGTCATAACGACGGTGGGTCAAACAACCAATAATAATAAATAGCATTGCATGCACAAAATTAATCATTTACCAGTACACAAAATACACGCACGTTTAATTTAAATGCATAATTAGAGCAGACCGCAACTTTCTCGAAGTGCAAATCATTTGCATAAAATGAACACGTCAACGTAGTTAGTAATTTTTCTGTCAATAATTCTCCACGACTCCGAAAATGTGTTAAGAAAAAATTCAAGGCCAATATTATAAAACATAACTAATTTAGAATATTATACACCAATGCATAATATAAACACATTAATAAATGCGTGTTATATAATAACTATGTAAGTAGTAATACGCCCGTACCTATACACACACACATATATATATATATATATATATAATCAAACAATAATTATTTCCTTTAATATACTTAAAAATGCAAATTATTCAAAATCGATCGAATTTCGGCACTTATTTTATTCCTTTTAAGTCGTGCCCACGGTGAGCTTTTTTTAAAATATAAATCGTTTGTGCACTGGACATATTTGCAAGATAATATAATTCTCAATGATAATACCAATGGCGATGACGACGAAGATTATAATAATGAAGTTGATGATGATGATGGCGATGACGACGACAATGATGATTATAGGGGTGCGTGTTGCGAAGGGGCACAACGGTAAACCAGTTTTACGTATATAATTCTATTCATAAAAGTTATTATTACAACGAATTTCGTTTAAATAAGACGAAATAAGACTTTAATATTATATTATATTATATTTTGTACGTGAAAATTGATATATTAAAAAAATCATTTCTGGATGACATGACAATAATGTAATATCCCAAAACTGCGTCTGTGTGATATCAGTATAAGCCAGTAGGTTAAGATTTATATCGAATTTTCGTCACCAAGACGCCGACACGTGTACACGTGTACTCTTAGTAAAAACGATATAATAAATTATCAGTATTATTACTATTGATTACGAGCAAGGTAAAATGATTGAAGATTTGACAATACGACTTGAGGATAACTGCACCACGCGCGAGCTTGTTCAGACATTTAGACGTCCGACTTGGAGACAAGATTGATTGTAATTTTTATGTTTATGAGGTCGTTTAAAATCCATAGGCCAGCATAAATTTTATTTTTATCATTTATTTTTCTGACAATAATTGAAATCACTCCGAAATAATATTATTAACGAATAGCGTATAATACCTATTATAATTTTATGCATATAGTATTATGAGTATTTTATACAGTGTAACAGAAAAATCTATTTAAAAAAAATGCGTTGTTTGTTAAACGTATTACAAAAATTGAGGAAATTATATAGATTACAAATAATTTAAAAATGTATACGAGCATACAAGTTTATGAGTCAGGAAAATCCCAAAAATAATATTTTGAAAAAATTTATTGCGTTTTAAATTAATTTTAAAATTTTTATTTTCAGTTTCAAGTAATAAAATTGAAAAAAAATGGTACTATAATATGAATGGGTATAGCGTTAATGTTTACACATAATATAAAAGAAAAACATTTTTAAAATATTGATTATAACAAAAGTTATTGCATTAGTCAGTTATGTCTGTTACGCCCTGTATATTATAACCTATATAGTATGGTATTAAGTATGAAGTTATATCAAGTTATTACCTACCCGTATTGTAAAATGCATCGTAAACAATCTATAACTTATAACCTCTTGTCACTGCCCATATTATGTATATTATAGGCATACAGCTCATCGTCTTTATATAGATCGTTATCACCTACACGATGTTTCAGCTTGAAGTAGGTACACGACGCAAACGTCTGTATAATATGCAATATCTATACTTATATTATATCATTGTCAAATCGTTTTTTAAACTTTTATGTAAAAGTTTTTAAATCGTATTGGAAACGATTTACTTTCTATATAATATTACTCCAGCTGCTTCCTTATTTTATGCCGGAATGTTCGTACTAAAATTCCAAACAATTGCAGTACCTATTGGCAATTATTGAATCATTAAACATTTCGTTTTTACACACGTGCAGACGTGCAGGGGAAACGTAGGTAACAAGATAATAAGGATAATATATTATTATTGTCATTAATTTAACGTTGCGTGCTATATGTATAAGCTTAAATAAAATTTAAAAATCCGTACTAAAACAATCGACTGTATTATAGATTGTATTGCCGTGTGTTATACTAGAATATCACACAAATATATTAATTGACTTCTATTACATACCATCGTTCGTGTATGTATAAAATATTATGCCTTATGTATAGCAAATGCTTAGCAAACAAGCGTTTCAATTCTTAAATCGTCTTTTAATTACTTATAATTGTTCCACAATTTAACACACGAATGAAATATTATAGTCGTAGTCACTCGACAAGAGTAATGCACAGTATATTATTATATTATATTATTATGTGTGCAGCTTCGTCTATAATATTATAATATATATTATATCGTAGGTGTTGTCGTGATTTATAGTATTTCACACATGCACGATCAAGCGAGCGCGAGCGCGCGCGCACAATATATGTATATATTGTACGTATTATATATTATTTTACTGTTTTATCAAAACATATCAGTAAATCACGTAACAACGATACACATACGTCCGTGTGTTCCGTCGGGTGATGTATTATATGCGAGTTATTTTAAACTTTACTTATTTTATATCAACACTTTATGTTATTATAAATAATAGTAATAATAATCGTCGTCCCGAATGCAGAATCACTATACGTCATACGATAGGTATACAAACAGTACCGTAATACTTTATTATGATATACACACAAAATAGTTAATCGTCCGACAGAAAATAAATATAAATTTTACTTTAACACAAAGTACAGAACTGCAGTTAGAACGCGTTCAGTTATTATATTATATTATCATATATACGTAGCTTAACATAGTAAAGCATCATATGTTTAAACGTTTTATTCCGGGCGAGCCCAAATGCGAAGGTGGGATTAGCCAAGAAAGCCGTTCGACTAGCGCTCATTTAGAACACGTATTAATTCGAAAACACAATCAAACACTTGTTCGTTTATCAATTATCAGCTTTACTTTTTTAAACGGATGCTTTTTGGTCTCACCCGGAGTGGCAGGGCTTGTTATCTATAATTCATAGTTTATATTCGAAAAAATAATTTTAAAACGTGTGCAATTCAAAACATTTAGGACAAACATAACCTTACGAAAGCGGCATTTTAAATCGTGCAGTCGTCCTTGTAGCTTTATCAAGTTTGGTGATCATTAGATCATAATATTAATATCTGCCGTTTTGTGTATCTATGTGCTCTAGAACGTTTCAATAATTAATGTTATGACTTATGCATTTTCTGCTGCACAGTATTGGCAAAAATAAAATATTTATGTTTTGATAATATTATTTAAGTAGTGTTTTTAACTATATATTGTTGTAAATCGCAGTGCGTTGCAACTTGAGGTGACAATTTCATAACAACTGTAATAATAATAATAATGTCCTCCTCAGATAATCTGAACACCATCTACACGGTCGTACATAGACGATTATTTGTCGAAGATTTAAATATTCGTGTACACCTATAAATATATATATATTTATATATGAAAGCGCAAGAAATATAATATACGCGTATACAATGCAATCATAGTGCACGATCTCGTGTCACCCGTTAAGAATAAAAAATATAGTATAAAATGATAATGATAATAATGTAATAATTGTAATAACACAGTTGTGCCTCGGCTTAACAATGCGCGCACCGCCGCCACCGCTGTCCGGACAATTAGCCGTCGTCCTACACTTACTGGTCCAAAAACTAGCTGTGTGTATCGCCCTCGGGGGCGGATAAACGTCGTCGATTATAACTTTCGATATTTCCATTATAATATTCTACATTTACACATATATTTATTTTATATTTCGTTTTTTTTTTCTTTTCCTTTGCTCTTCAAGCATATTATAATATTTATATATGTATGTATAATATACTCTTAGACCGGATTTGGATTAATCTTATGTAAACATTCGACAAACTACCGATTTGAGCTGTCCTTCAACGTGTATAGATTATAATATACACACATGTTATAAGTGTGTGAGTGTGTATTTTTTTACGCAGGCATAATATAATGTGATCATTTAGTGAGAATCAAACAACTGCCCACGCAACACTCGGCGCGGCGGAGACCCGAGTGCTGACTCGGAAGGCGAGGCACGACTCCAACGCGATCGAAATGGTTTATTTTATTTTATTTTAATTCGCCGGTCTCTTTTTACCAACAAAATAAAACACGTTTTCAGTAAAATTAAAAAAATATCTACATGTCTCCTATATATTATTACGTATAATAATATATAATATGGGTATATTATTTACTTGTTTTTGCATCCGTAGCCTGAAATATTTGTTTTGTGATGTGCACTACACCGATATACGCCGTATGTATTTCTAATATTCTTACTACGCATGACATTGGTCGATTATTTTCATGTATAGACAATTGCCACCAACATAATGATATAATATTTTGTTTCGTTGAAAATCTCACAACCGTTGTATTAATTATATATTATTATGTGTGTTGCAAATTATTAAAATATCAAATTTTCTAAAATATGTATGTACTCGGAAATAACAACGGCCGTTTATGTGTACAGTGTACTTAATAACATGATCGTGCGGTGGCCCGTCGGTGGTATGTTTTCATAATAATAATTAATCTTTTTTTCCTAATATTCGCATTTTAACGAGGGCTCTATAACTTCGAAGTATCCATGCACATGATGAATTGCAGTGGTTCTCGTAAAACCTAACCCCACTATTTTTATACCATGAAATTCGGTATCTTCCGTTTACGGCACATTGTAATAATGAATAATATATTATATACTTATATCATACTATAGTTGTATACGAGACAATGCGATACAGGGGCACACCTCGGGTTTAAAAAAAAAGGGATATGTAATGCAACTGGTTAGGGGTAAAATACCGATGAAATCGTTTAAAATATATACAGCAGGATGGTTCAACAAACATACTCATCCCCTTTTTCTTCTTTTATAATGCAGTTATTAAAAATATGATTTTTGTTATTTCTAAATATACATAGATAATGACCATATTTTCTAATCCTTAAAAAGTTTTGTACTATTTTGGGAGTGTCCTGTGAAGAAACACTTCTATTTTCAAATAACCCTAATATTCTACTATAAATTATTTAGTGGATAATTTCTATGGACATTTTGACGTATCATAATTGTGTATTAATTACAGTAATAGTTCCATAATAATGGGTTATAGAGGTTATGGTAATTTGAAAATATTATTAATTCATATTAATGTATAAATATTTATAATTTTTATAAATGGTTAAAGTATAATAAATATTAGATCCAATACTACATAATTGTAAAACTATTTTTAAGGACTTTTGCTATCCTCAATAAAAGCATTTTAATAACTGAGAAGCTACACATTCGAATTTTGATTATGATACTTCAACATATTCAGAAAAATTATCCTCTATATAATTATTTACAGTTTAGAAAAGAGTGGTTCTCATTTGAAAAACAGAACTTTGTATCACCACACGACACTCCTCAATAGTAGAATAAAGAATCTCTAGGATTTGAAAATATGATCTTAAAATATAATTGAAAATTTCAAAAACCAGGATTGAAATAAATTCATTAAAAAATTACAAAATAGGGGTCTGTTTGGTGAATCAAACTGTATAGGTTATTCACGGTCATTCATATACAGTTTCATACACTCTTTTAAAATAAATAATATTTATAATGTATGGTTACGTTTCAGCATTGTATGATGAAGGATATTGTAAAACATTGTTTAAACGTGCAATGCAATACATACTAAAAACAAATAAAATATTTTTTTAGCGAATTGCGTGCAACAATGCAAATATATATTATGTACTGCAACTACGGACATTATACTAATGTCACATTACTGCATTACTGTCATTACTGCACATATTATTATTATGTATTTTTAATTACGTACCTATTTTATCGTACTTATCTCGTCTTATATAAAGTTGAATAGTATTATACTTATTCAATTATGCATATAGCTATATTATTAAAATATTATTATAGATTATAATATTATACCTACTTACATTACTCACCTTACTAGCATTCTAGGTTTAATAATAAGCCCTCCGTTTTGTCGTAAATCGTATACGCGTACGTATAAATGTATAATAATAATAAAATACTTTTCTCGTTAAATTTCATGTCATATATAAATTTAAAATTGTATATCAATGACACCGGTACAGTGTATATTCAGTATAGCACATACTATATTATGTACAATTTGCTATATAGGTATATAGATAATTTAGACCTCGTGGTTCTCGACTAATATTATAATGGAATAAGAGTGTCTCGTTAATTTTAAGTGCGACAGGGTATATAGTATCCAGTCTAAGGAATCTGGTAGAACGAGAAAATACGTTGCAAATAATAATATAATTATGATTTTTCGTCGGAAAATTCGAAAAATCGACAAAAAAGAGAATATACCACGATACGTACGCGTATTATAATAATAATAATAACACATTAATATGAAACGTATGTCGAATATTCTCTTTCTCTTGGTTTGTTGGGGCGGGGGGAGGGGGGCATCGATCGCCCCGTGCGACCCCCGCTGGGATGAGAATATAGATCCCGCCGTTTTAAATCGGTAAATCTTCGTGGGAGACGTAAAATGGAGCCCAGCAAAACGGAACTCGATGGCTGTACTTCGATATTAATATATTGTATAGATACGAGTTTGGGTGCAAGATATGATATTTATTATAGTTATTATTATTACTATCATTAAACAGACCGTAAACCATCTTGACGTGGAATCGGCAGACCGATACTTGCAATTTTTTTAAATTTGGCATTCCTGGGTTGTATTCGGATTCTTCTAAAAATTTAAGTAATAATATTATCGTTTCTTTATTACGGCTCCGAACAATTTTTTTCATGTATAGCACTAGGTCGATCAATCGAAATAATATCGAATTACGTGTTCCGAGTGTACTATTGAAGTTGTACATAAGTATTATGAATACTTTAAAAATATTTCCCCCGCAAATATCATTGTAAGATATTCGCCATGTGTTGTTGGAGGAGAGCACAATTAGAGAGAATCAGCATTACCGACCTTATGATATTATTACATTAAGCTCTTCTGGAAATTCCTCTAAACGCAGAGTAGTCCCGAGTAATCGAATGTAACCGTTCTCGTGTGGGTTATTTTATTTGCTCATAGCTATACTATCGAGTAGACTCGAATTTCGACGTATTTTTAACGATCATTGCATTCCGTCGAAATATCATATTATTGTTATTACTTAATGATATTCTGATTTTGTTATCGTCGATTAGTCGATTACAGGTACTATAAATAGCGTAACGATTGGTATATAATTGCAATAATATTATTATACGAAGAACTACGCATGCAATGATTATATTATTTTAATGTCATTCGATTAGCAACCAGCGTTGTTGTGGACCGCACGCAAAATCTAAACGATTATACCTGCGATAATTTACAATAACTAAAATCACGATTGTACACTCGTCGATACTGCAGCTCGGGCGCGGTTGCTCCAGACTTAAAATTATAAGTGAAAATTGTAAAATACTTGGTTTCCGTACACTACTACAATAAAACATATTATTTATTTATCTTTAAATTCAAACGAAAGTATTGTTAAACACTATATTATAAGCAATTAAATAAATTGTACAATAATTATAAGTCAAACGCGCCTTGACTAACGGTAATGGTGAATAATTTTGTTAAATTATGTTAAATATGTTTTATACAATATACTGTGTGATAGTAATTTTCAAAAATCTCGAAAATAGTATTATTTTTATTTTTAATTGCTGCTTCAACTGCATACGTGACTAGTGATCACTTATTATAGTTATTACTTAATTAGTTGTAATGATTTTAAATACAAATTTGTGAAGTTCAGTCATAACAACTTTGTTTAGATTTAATAATTGTTCAGTCTATAATATAATCAAAGTATTTCAATAATATTTATATCACTGGGGGAAAAATTAAGCTACATAATTTTTAATTACTGCACCAAATACCTAGCTTGAGTTTTATATTTGCGTTTGAATCACACACATATTTTCTAGATGGGTATAAAATTTCATAATGCAATAGGTTAATGAAATAAACTGTGAGTATATTTTACCTTCTATACCTACTTACAGTGCAATATTTATAACACAATGTAGTATCATTATAATCTAGCTTAGTCACATACGTATTTTAATTGGTGATCGTTTTAATTTTTTCAATCGAAAATTCTCGTATTTAAATTCTTCCGAATTTAAAACTAATCAGGGAATGTATGATTATTTTACCAAAAAATCAGTTATTCGTACAACGACATCGACATCGTTCTTGTGCAACACAACACATAAATACTCTTATACACGAAAACGTTCAAACCAGTCCGGTTTATTTATTATTACTTTATTTATTTGTATGTAAATTTGTCGGACAGTCGAAAACGTTTATGGCATTTATGTGCGGCGAAGGATAACGGATAGGTTTTATAATAATATTTTAACGGTGAAAAACCCGATAAATTCCCGTAAAGAGAGATTTCGTCAGATAATCTGATTCAATGAATCTAATTAATATTTAATTTTGTGACCAAAGAAAAAAAAACACCATTTAAGTAGCACAATACGCGTGCTCTACGACATATGTCGGGGACGAACTTTGAGGGTAAACTGGTCAAGAGTATAATATATCATTATCTACTATACGATATTTGATTATTCCATTATTATAAATACCAAATACCAATGCTATCGTCTGTATAATGTTTATTTTATGTTATATTATCTTATGTGTGTGAATTAGTATGATACGGGTATCTTAGTGTGATGCGTGTCAAGTATTACTGCCATTCGTTCATGATATTATCGAATGTATACTTATGTGCGAGCACGTTGGTAGTAGAAGATTTAATTAATTTAACATCAAGCAAACAAATACACTCAGTGAGGGATAGCCAAGACTTTAGAATACCTTCATTATAAACATAACACATATCGCAGTAGAGGTAGTGTTCATATTTTATTAGACTATAGTGACTCTTTCAATATTTTATTTTGTCATACATATTTTATGCGTTTAACCACTTTAACATCTTTACTCTTTAAGTTCAGAAATCATCCAAATCACCAAATATTTCTATAAAAATGATATTTTAGTTCGTGCACAGAATATTATACTTTATTATAAAAATACCACAGCTATTTTATTAGATTAAAAATATTGTCTTGTCCTAATCCTTAGGCGATTGGGCCGGTGGTTATAGGGTAGTGTGCGGCAGTTGTTTATTGCGAAATGTTGATATTTTTTTATACCAGAAATCCATATGCATATTATATAGGTAATAGGTTATGGGTATACAACGTGAGTCGGTCGACCGCCATAATTCATAAGATAATAATACAGACCTCGCGCAGTCCGCGAGTATAAAACAACAATATCTAAAAACGAATGTATGTATATAGGTACAATAATATACGATCGTATTTAGTTCATATATTTACATATAGACAGATAATAATATTAAATGTACCTATACATATATAATCCTCGGTGAAGTAAATAATCGTTAATTTTTTTCTACATAATTATAGTATCGATCTAAACGCGTAGTACCTACTTATATTAAAAGCTTTTCGCTAACGCAATTGTTTCAAACGGTTGCGGTTGTGCGGGGCGGTGGCGATATTAACTTTTCAAACGTTTCGCTATTTATGAGTAGGTATATAGTTACTAGTTTCATGGTTGCCTACTACCCGTCCGTCGGCATACGAATTACGAACAAATGTTATATTTACGATTTATTTAGAAAAAAAAACGTGCCATTAAAACCAATATAATAATGCAATATCGCGCCGATAATCACTGTGCCCGCGTTTATACAGAACAAACGATAAATCATAATGATTTCGATACATATATTATTATTGTTATAACTTAGCCCGCTGCCTGCCCGCATTGAGGTACGCGGTGTGTTCTTAAGCTGTATCATGGTATAATAATATTATTATGATGGGTACACGATTTGTCGGGTAATTTTAGATTTTGCCGAGCGGAGCCAGGGAGCTATACCTATCACATGTTTTACAATAAATAATTATTATTATATGTGGTATTTTTTTTTTAGATTCAAATGCCTTTAGATCGTGATCACCCGCAAGAAAGCAGTGTATCGAAAATGACGTCGCACTGTTATTAGCGCTCCTCTGACATCAATGGAAAACCATGATTTTGTCCAAAGTTTGAGCAGAATTAATATGCTGCAGTGTCACCGGTACGATTCTATTCTATTTGTGCA
>PVMI01026353.1:0-19770 GCA_008528875.1 Aulacorthum solani
ATGATGGAGAGTTACAATTGACACTCACTATAAACTACTATGGACCAAATTGAATTACTCGGTTTTATATTTTTATTATAGGAAAACCATATACCCAGCATATTGATGTAATTTTAGTTGGTATCTGAATATTTATAGATATGTGGATATAAAAGCAAATTATACCAATTTTTTATTTTTAATCAGTTGATATCTCGTCACGTAGGTATTACCCTATTTACATTGAAAATACAAAACATAAAATGTCTAACATGTTGTGGTTTTTTCTCTTTAATTATAATTTATAGTTATTATACCTATAGGCTATATACTATAACCTACTGATATAAAAATAAAATATAATCTCATAAGAAGATATTTCCCAGTCACAGAGATACAGAGTGGAGATAAATTTAAAAAAAAATTGACTGGTTTTAATAGTATACAATTATGTGGTAAAAGTGATCTAACTTGTTGAGTATCTATTTTTTTTGTACTAGCTTTGCCTATATTGGAAAATATTTAATTAATTGTACAATAAATTTTAATAATAATTTTTATAATAAAAAAGATGAATAATATTAACTTCATTAATACCTTTAAAGAAAATTTATTTAATTTGACATACAATGATGAAACACTCATTAAAGGAGAGACAAATGATTTTGACAAATTTGTGAAAGATTTATTATTGTTGCGTTATGGTTTTATTGTAGAAAAATCAGTGAAATATGAAGGTAAATATTAATTATTTACTAATTTCTTATATTTAATTATTTTATTTCAAATTATTCCTGTAGGAGAAAATTCTAAGTATCGGTTCACTCTTGAACGGGGAGAAATACCTATTAAATTTATTGGCTGTCCTTTCTTATAAAACAGCATGTATATTACAAATGTGTAAACGGTCCACAGCAGAAAAAAAAAGATAATTATTTAACTGTAAGTAGTATATTTTGTATACTAGACATTTATTTACAAGACATATTTTAAGTAGCATAAATAATTTAAATTATCTTTGACATGGCAGTACTTTATATATTTTATTATTTAATACATATTTAATATTTATAAATATATTGTAGAATGATCATCCTACAAGCACAAAAAATAGGTTTCACTTAAATAGTACAAAAAATTATAATTGCAAAGCTGTAATGATTATGGTGAAATTAACATATTTCCCAGAGTATGAAATTACAGAGAATTCATTGTCTCAATGGAGAATTAAAAAAGAGGTACAATGTAATTATATCTATGATTAATGTTTATCATAACTAAAAAAATGAATGAGAATAAATGTAAACTAAATTTGTATTTTGTATGCAGGTACTAACAGTTCAACAGTATTATTAGATTTACCGAAAAGCTCTAAAAGACATAAATCAAAAGACTAACATAACCTAATTTGTACTTAGTATAATGACTTTTTATTTTCTACTTATATTATTTATACTTTATTTAGTTAGTTAAGAAATTAGAATTAAGAATAATATAATATTATTATTATATTTAACATAGATTATAAGTGATACTATCAATATCTGTGATAACGACCCATATTTACTTTGTATTATCATGAACTAAGATAATATTATCTTAGTTCATGGTATTATCCACGGACTAAGTCCGTGGTATTATCACAGAATTATCACTGTAGTATTATAATGCTGATATGATAATATCAGTGATAACCAATGAACAGTATATTTTAGTATTATAGTAGTTTCTATTTGATGTAATAACTAATAGGTACAAGTGTACAACTAAAACATGAACTAGTCAATAAAATTACTACGTTTTTCATATTTTTTTATTTCATTATGATTTATAACAATAATGTTAATCTTTATTTATTTTAATTAATTTACAGTATTTATAATGCTTTTGTAGAAATGCTATGATTTTTAATTAGTTTTATATTTTGAGTGTTAATAATTTTTAGGTACCTACCTACTTTAGTATTATGGAAGTTTGTAATTCAGATGATAGTGATGATGTATGTTGTACAATTTATTACTATTACTATGACTATTATAAATGTATATAATATATGAATAAAATCTATTATACATTTCCAAATTTGACTTAATGACTAATTACTTAATCCTACCTCCAAGTTATAGGTGCATAATTTTTTTTTATGTATGTTTAGGTTTTACAAAGATTGTCAAAGGAAGAAATTTGCACTAAATACCAAAATGAAATCATTCAAATAAAGAAAGAGAATGAAGGTACTTACCACTTAAGTTTTCATAAATTACCTATACAACAATTTTCATTTTAAGAAAAAAGATTTTTGTTTACATTGTCTTAACTTTATTGAGTATGATTAAAAATAAAATGTCAAAGTATATCTAAGTATTACTAATAGGAAATTGTTATTTTTTTTTAGAATTACATAATAAACAAAAGGTATGGGAGGAAAAGTTTATTGATCAACAGCGTTTATATGAACATTCTGAAAGACAAGTAAAGAATTAAGATATTTAAATTATAGTATTGAAACTAACATATTTATATTAAATTCTAATTAGGTACATTAGGTATATTAGAAGAAAAATTTATAAATTGCTTAAATTTCTCTACTTTTGTTTTCCTGTCTTATTTTTTGTTATACTATCTAAAAATTCTAAAATTAATTTTGTTAGAAGACCAATATTTAGGTATTTGAAACTTTTTGAGCCTTATTGTTGTTTTAAAATATGTTTATTGAAATAAACATTAATATAATACCCAAATCATTGTTAACCCAATAAATCTAAAAAATATAAATGGTATAGTTATTGTTTATCATTTTTCTGATAGTTATTCATAAACTGTCTTAATATTATATTGTACATTTGATTTATAATAAAATAAATCAACAATATTTTATTAAATTGTAGAGAAAAAGTTGAATATACAATTATACATAATTATAAGATTACATGATGAATAGTTTCTTAAAAGGACGCTATTCAATAATGTGTTGTTAGTTTTGATATAAAACAGAATTGACCTATGCATTATTATAAGGACTTTAGGTAAAAACATTATCTATGCTAAGTGTTGGCTTTTATTCAATATTTTAATTTTTATGTATAACCTATAGGTTATAGATATGAGAAATATCACAACTTAAAAATTCTTATAGCTCCCTTGAAAATTAAAATATTGTTTAAAAGCTGACACAAATAGTGTTCTTACTTAAAAGTTTGATAATTGGTCAATTCACTCTAATATCAAAACTAACAACGCATTATTGAAACTAGTGAACAAAAATTTGACATTACTACACGTGTAAGACAGATACAATAAATACATGGGTAGTGTCCTCTTAAAGTTTAAACTCTAAATAATCAATGTTTATAGGAATTGTTGAATAAGAATAAAGAACTACAAGAAGCAGAATCAATAATTATCAACCAAAAGGAAAAAATTCACATATTAAATGCTCAACAAAAAGATGAAGTTGAAGCTTTGCAAAAAACACTTCAAAGTAACAAACATGCATTAGATGCAATGAAAAAAACCTTGGACAATGAAAAGGCATTTAGAATTTGTGCTGATCAAGAAAAAACAAATCTTAAAGAACAGATAAAATGTAATACAATTAAGTATGAATCTTTAGAAAATGAAAACAAAAAGTTAATTAGTGATAAATTAAAATTGGAAGAAGCCCAAAAAAGAATTAAACAACAGTGTAATGAATTATTAGAAAAAAATATTTCATTAGAAAATCACTGTGAAAAAAGAGAGCAAGCATTTGATAGTCAAACAAATTTAATTAGCAAATTGGAAAATAGGATAACTGTATTAAATGAAAAGTTAAATAATTACGTGGAAACCGAAAAAGAAAATAACAAATTACTAGAACAATTAAAATTGTTTTCTAAACAAATGGAAACTTATGAAAATGAACGAGAAGTATATGTGCAAAGACTACAAAACATGCAGAAAGAAGAAAATTTGTTCAAATGTAATATAAAAGACTTAAAGCAAGAAATCGATGTCAAAAATAATGATATCAACAATCTTACTGAAAATATTACTATTTTAAATTCAAAAAATTCATTATTATCTTCTAATATAAATAATTTACAAACAAACTTCACCAATTGTCTAAAACTTTTAGATGAAATGTTTGAAAATTATGTGAAACAAAATACAAAAAGAGAAAATAATGAATCATCATTAAAAATGAGGTCCTTATTAAATGAAACATTGGAATTGTTTGAACACACTTTAGCAGAGTATAAATTATTTAAATTATCATCTGAAAATGCTGAGATAACTTTAAAAGATGAAATTAACCAAAAAGAAAAAATCATTTTATCATTAAAAGATAAATTAGATAACTATAAACAGGAAATCTTTAAAAATGAAATTACTAACATTAATTTTTCTGAGATCAAAAACTCTACAGGGATATCAGATCTTAAGCAACCTCTTAATGAGAACATAGATAATCGTCAACTAATGATAAATATTGAACTTGAAAAAAATTTAAAATATATTTATACAATTAAGAATGAAATATTGCCAAGACAAAAACTTTTAGTATCTGAATGCATGAAATTTATATTGAAAAAAATTGAAGAAATTGAAAGTATGAATATTTCAAAAAATTGTTTTATTGAAAATGTACATACACAAATTATAAGTTTGAAAAACGAAATAGTATTAAAAAATATAAACATTGAAGAACTAAAAACAGAAGTATTAAATTTAAGAGAATTAGTAACAGCAAAAGATGCATTGTGTAATGAGATGGATATGGAATTACAACACTTAAAAGAAAATTTAGGTACCTTTGAATTATAATTTAGGAATGATTTTTGGAGTTCTTTTTAATATTTTTTTTATTTGTATAGATGATTCAAACACAACCTCAGTTAGTAAAGAGGACAATATTTATAAAATGCGTGAAATAGATGAAAGCCAAGAGGATCGTTCACAAAAGGTTAATATTAAATTATAACTAATTTTAGAGTATATTGATAATTAATTATATTTTACATTTTAGTTAAAAGCCATTGCCATAAAACAAAAAAAACAAATAGCCGATTTAAAACAGTCCATTGAAAATGAAATCAAGAATCATAATTTAGAAAAAAGTGAATTAATGAATAAGGTGATAGCCTTAGCTGAACAAGGCAAACTTGCTCGAGTAAGATTTAAAAACAAAAAACAATTAATATTGTATGTCTTGACATGTTATTCTATACTCATTTCTACAAGAAAAAGGTATCAGTTGCCACCAAATCTGATCAACTGTTGTACATGTCCTACCACAGTGCCATATGCCGGCAGTTATGTGGAGGGAATTTGACCCTGCTATTTTTCGATATGGGCCAAATGGTACTTTTCTCTCATGGAATCGAGTATAGTGTTAAAATATTTTTAGTTAAAATGATGATACTTATTTAGGTCCATCTCCACTAAACTTAATATGAACATTTTTTTTAATATTATTTTATAATTGCCAATGTCTTACATACATAATTTTGAATATTAAGCTCCGTCCAAACTAAGAAAAATTTGTCGTCAAATGCGTCAGTTACTACTTATGATGAGAAATCAGAATCAAGAAAAAGGTTTTCATCTTATTAGTAGACTTGTATAAGTATCATCATTTGAACTAAAATTGTTTTAATACTAATAATTGTTTATAAAGTACAAAATACCAACTAATTGTACAAATTAAATTAATATGTTGTTAAGTTAAATCATCACAATCTTATTTCGATGAAAATATATCACATAATGTATATGTAAGATACATACATTTATGATAGATTTTCTATGATTAATCCAAATGTACAATGTTAATATTGAGATTTAAGTATAATTTTTTTATTTCCAAGTGTTTACAACAACAATATGACATTAAATGTGATGAGTATGATATTAAATGTGCAGAAATCAAAGAATTAGCTAAAAAATGTAAACAAGAAGAAAATCAGCTATTAGAACAAACAAAGTTATGTACCATATTAAAATTGGACATTGAAAATTTAAAGAATGACTTATCACAAGCTCAAAATACTATAATTAGGTAATTCACTAATTTGTGTACTTTATAAAACAATACATTTTACTTATTATTATTTATATTCAATATTAGTTTAAAGGAAGCAGATAAATCTTTAAACTCAAAGCTTGATATTGTTAAGCAAGAAAAATCGGCTGCTGAAATACTTAAAACAGATCGAGAAGCATCTATAAAAGAACTTTCAAACAATTTAAAAGTCTCGAAGGAAAAAATAAAATCCATGGAATCTGAATTAGAGAAACTAAAAACAGAAAAACAAAAAATTAATATTCGTGACCTTGAATTAAATTCATATGAAGTTAGTAGTATTTAATTAAGCAATTTAATGAATTAATTACATTTTTTATTGATTTTTTAGAAAACTTTAGATGAATTATCACAAAAAGTAAAAGAAGAAAAGCAACATAGTCAAAATCTAGAACAGGAACTTTCTAACGCCAACAGTGTTATTGATTCTTTGCATGAACAAATTAAACATTTGGAACATACTATTATGACTGAACAGGAAAGAAATAAACAGAATTTAGTAAGTTATATAATCTATGTTTTTAAAAAAAAGCATTAATAATTAATTCATAATAAATTGTATTTATGATTACTAACACAAAATTCTTAAATTACTCATACAAGTTTATAAAATTGTATATTGTATAATTTATTTACAGTGTATTGTTATGATTTTTAATTTTAGCATCAAGTAGAAGTATGTAGAATAGGTTTGAATAACGCTGAATCATTATTAAATGAAAAAGAAAATATTTTAATAGAATGCCAAGTAGCTTTAAATAAAGAAATTTTATCAAATACGAATTTGACTAATAAGTTTAATGAGTTACAAAAATTATATGAAACTGAAAAGGAAAATTATAAATTGCAACACTCGCAACTTACTGAAAAAGTAAAAATTATTTTAATTCATATTAATTATTATAATGATCATTCTATGATGTAAATTTTTATTGAAATTAGATTCGGCGAATGCAAGTGGAAATAAAAACAGCAAATGAATCTATTTTAAAGTACACAGAAGAAAATCAAAGTTTACTTGACGAGTTTGAAGCATATAAAGTAAGAGCTCATAGTGTTTTTCAAAAACACAAACAAGACACTGTGTACCATGCCAAAGTTGCAGAATTAAGTGAACAACTACAAGAAGTTACCAAAACTTTAAATCTCTCAAAAATCAATTTACAAAGTGTGTCGTGAGTACTTAGCAAAAACAAAATGAGAAAAACAATTTTTTACAACTTGAATATTTTTTTTCAGGTCAGAGTTATCTAATAAAAATATAGAAATGATCATGTTACAAAAAGAAATAGATAAATATGAAAAGAAATTAAGTAATTTGACAAAGACTGTATCTACAAAAGATAAAGAAATATATCGTTTGAGTAATGAAATTGAAAATATTAGAACCCTATTGGAAAAAGAGAAGACATCTTTAAATGTTAGTTAAATAATAAATACTTAAATATGATTAGATATTTGTCAGCATCTCTATAGCAGATTTTTTGCATAACAGAGATACCAGGTTAATCGGCACAAACTCTTGGTTGGATAATGCTTTAATTACCAAAATTTAGCTAATGATTTTAGTGTAAATGTTCACTTCTTGTTTAGGTCATAAAAACAAATAATTAAGACATTTTTATCAAGAAGATTATGTAAATTATAAATAATAATCTATTTGTTTCTCAATGATATTTTGGTTAGTGAAGCAAATTTTTCTACTATGTGTATTATTCAGTTCATCTGGTATTAATTTTTTTTCATCAAAGGGTATTTTTTATATTATAATATATTATTATTATTTTATATTTCTTGCTTATTATGACATAAATTATAACAATACTCTTTCATACCAATAAATCACAACTAGTAACTACCATAAAATGTTTAAGTTTTAATTTTAATTTTGGATTATTGGGATAAAATAACACTTGAACTATGTGCTCCAATAAAGGAAAGTTAGATTATTATGAAAAGTCAAAAAATTAACTTGTTCTAATTTATAGGAAAATATATTGAGTGAACGATTAGCACATGAAAACGAAATCAACAGACTACAACAAGAAATTATTTTAGCTAAAGAAACAAATTCCAATGAAACAGAATCAAACATTGTGTTACCTGTAATCGAAAATAAACTTAAAAAATCAACTTCTTCAAATCATATTCATGATGATGATGAAATGGTTAGTTTATAAAAGTGTATACTAAATTAAAATGTATAAATATTTTTTTAGTTCTCAGATTTTGCAAGTTCGAATGAATCAGTTCGAAAAATAAGCAAATCAACACTTATGCCTTTGGCTGATCTGTTATTGTTTGATAATAATAGTGGTAATTAACCATCAGCATTATGTAATTTTGTAAATATTTATTGCTTAACTTCTAATATTATAGTTAGTGATCCAATAAGTGAATTGAACACTAGTCAGAAACAATTAAAACAATTAAGTATGATGTTAAACGATGCTGAAAAAAACTGTTCTCGATATGAACAACAAAATAAATTTCTTAAAGAAGATATTAGGCGATTGCAGCGTAGTGTTGACAGACATGCTGAAATACAAAATATGGAGTATTTAAAAAATATAATTATAAAGGTATGTTGTACTGTTAAGCTTTACTAATTATAACACTATGTTTATTTTTAATTTCTCTAAATAGTTTATAACTTTGTCAAGTGGAGTAGAAAAATATCACTTAGTACCAGTGATAAACAAACTGCTCAAACTTAGTCCAGACGAGCAGAAGCAAATAGAGACTATTGCTAAAGGTAAAATGATAAATAATTAATTTAATTTAAGTTTTAATAACAATTTATTTGTGAATTTAGGATCACTTGCAGACCAAAACTCAAGCTGGTCTAGTTTATTTAATTGGTCACAAGGAACTTAGTTTACACTTAAATTAAGCAAATATTTTAAGAATCGTTGTAGAATAATGTAGGTGCTTAATACTATTGCTACAAATTTTTCACAATACCAAGTATTCTAAGTATTATGTAATGTTTTTCCAAAAATGTGATATACATGTGTCTATACATATTTAAATATACAAGGTTATTTGTTAGGCAATAAGCATCTTCACTATTTTGCAATTTATTTTGAAAAATTATTGTTTTTTTTTCAATGTGTATTCCAAATCTTGTAATATACCATACATATTTATTTGTATTTAAATAAAAAAAATTTTGTTTAAATTAATTTGACATCTAACCAACTTTAATTTAACTTGACATTTAGGCAAGTTATGAAAATTGTATCTTATCACTGTTTAATTTTTTTGTTAATTCAATTGATATATTTAAGAGCATTCCCTGTTGCCTTTCCTAAATTAAAATTCATTTGTTATTCTTTGTACTGAAATAGTATTTGTATTTTGTATTATACATTTTGTTCTAAGAGTCACACAGTATTCTATCTTATATAGGAAGTTAATAATTAATATTGTCAATAAAAAACATTATTATTATTATCTATTATGTACAATGTACCTCTTTATTGTTTATTGATTCTTTTTATAAAATGTTACTAATTGAACTCAATATATTGTATTATATTTGAAATTTAATCTCAGTATCTATAATCAATTTTTTTCTAAATATATTTTTAAGTACTTATTGGTTTTCAGTAAAATACGCATTTACACATCACATAATATGTCTTACCAAGAAATGCACACTATTTGTTGGTTATAACGTAAACTATATTCCATGACAATAAAGATTCATAATACCTACAGCAAAAATTACAAATGGGTATTAATTTTTAGTTTTAAACAGTTGACAAAAATTTAATATTAAAACTTTATGAAAAATAAACTGTATACTTCTCTTATAAATTGTTCAGGTAAATCAAAAAGTCTTTGTATATTTTATATTTGTATACAAAATTGTATGCTGTGTCGAAATGAATTTACATTTAGGAACTTATTAGGACAATATCCAATCATAAACTTGACTTTGAAAATTCAAGAAGTTAATATCTGTCAATAGCTGAGGCTGTTCCTCCCCCTTAGATGCTATATCAAAACAAACAAAATACTTGTCAATTATAGATTTTGTTAAAGAAGATTATTACTCGAGAAATTTAATCCTCGGTAGGTACACTACCTATCTACAATATTTTGCATATTTATGGTTATTGGCTTATCGATTTTTTTTATAAGACTCAGTGGCCAGTGCCGTAGCTAGGGGGAGGACTTAAAGGCTAAAGCCCCATACCTAAAAAAAATCATGGCTAGAGCACTGATAAGACTGTAAGATTATATGTATTTATATCATAGAGTAAAGAATATATAAAATATAAATTTATACATATTCTGTGGCGCAATTATCGGAAGTGTTGGATGTATAATTCACTGGGGACCCGATTTCCGAGATCTCTTGTATGATATTTCTACCATAATCTGTAATATACAAATGCTATATTTTTTGTTTTAAATTTTTAATACAATAATATCTTTATTCTCTTGAGTTTAGAGAATTTGAATTACGAGTAATAATACTTAATACCTAGGTATGTGAGAAACCCAGAAAAATATGTGTACCTTATAGGCTTATAATACAGTATGGGTGGTGGGTACAACAACCATAGGCGTGCTCAGCCTCCAGTTTCAGGGGAGATTTATTCGGCCCATTTTTCAAATTCATTATTAAAACCGGCCCATAGTTTTACTTTTTTACTATTGGATATCAAAATTAAAATTGTATTGATTATTTGTTTTTTTTTTTTTGAATAAAAAGCTGTACAGTAAGCCACTAAAGGTGTACTTTTCTACACGCCTATAGTTAATACTTATAATTTTTAATATGATAAAACAAACAATAATAACAATATTTTATATATTTTTTATCAATAAAAACTTATATAAACTTATAATACTAGTCTACGTTCTACAGGTTTTATACTGGTAAATTCTATAATCATGAAATATGTATCTATAGTTTATCAAAAAAAAAAAAAAAATACTTTGTAGAAATATAATTTTACTGAGGCCCATTATTTAATATTTGCCGGCCCCGGTAGTCCCAAAGAAAGTCCAGGGGCAGCATATGCTGTCTCTGCTGCCCCGTGCGCACGCCTATGACAACAACATCAGTATAATATTAAGCATTGAAAAAGAAAAAACAGGTGATTTGGATGCAAACAAAATAATTAATAACTGCTGTCGTAAAAACAAGAAAAATTAATTTTTGTACATTTTTGTACTTGATTTCATAAAAAAATTATTTAACTATTAAATAATTAAATAATTAAATAAAAATAAAATAAAATAATAATATGACATATTGATATGTGAGAAAACAATATGTTTGAGTTACCTATAATATAATAAGGTATATAGTTTATGACAATTTTTTTTTATCCGGTAAGGGCCCTAGTCTGGACATTTTCACATGGGCTCCTTATTATTAAGTTGCGCCATTGTACATATCATTTATGTTTATATGATTTATTACACATAGGTCATAGGTACTTTTTAATTTGAGCCTGATCCCCCTTTTTTCATTCCTATAAATCCTTCCTTGAATAGATTTATAGATGTATTTACAAATGTACTCATACTATTATCTATATAGTATAGATATTCAATAGGATTTAAACTAGGTATAATTTAAAGTAGTGCCTACTGCCTGAAGTCACACAACTTCTAATTTCTAAAAATTAACTCAGGCTAAATGAAAATACATCACCCCAGTCTTAATTTCTGCTTTGCGTAAAAAAATATAGAGTTTAATTTCCAAAATAACATTTACAAAGCAATGGACTGGACTCTGGTATATTCCACAGTGGCCTCATTTATCAACTCACATTTTTATTTCACAATCTGTTGCAATAAAAAGACATGTCTCGCGAGCCCGCATAATGAAAATTCATACTACAGTTGAAACATAAATAATATGAGTTTATAAACATACTTAAGCTACATACGCCTATATAAATAAATCTATATGCTATTAATAATAGTATAGATGTAGTTTTTTTAGTTTTTTTTTGTCTATTGTGAGTAAATGAGTAATTGCCTATCGTGGCTAATGGGAATCTAAAAGGAAGTTCTGTGGACGTAATACGTAGGTAATTTTAGAGTATATGTGTAGGTATATCTAGCTGATTATTGATGGCTCATGTACTTTAATTTAGTCGATCATTTTTTAACAAACATAAATTAAATGATCTAATGTTAATCTTTTTACTGCTTTCCCATTACCTATACGAAATATAAATTATTTGTATTTTTTATTCTCACTTATAGTAGGTACCAGCGACCATCAGAGAATATAATTAAAATAATATTGACAGTGAGTTATAATTTTATCTAAAATTTTCGACGTTTTACTCAATAATCATTTATTAGATTTTTATATAAGTTACCTACGTGGGTACTAATAATTTCTTACAAGTATTATAATACTCCTAGTAGAAGTTGGGATCAAAAGTAAACCATAAAAACTATTTAAGTAGTCCAAGTACATAAGCACATATAGAAGCTAAGCCCCCGAAAAATGCCCCACATTTTTTTAAAGCTTTTTCAATATTATAGAGCTTTAGGAAGTTCAGCTTCAGCCCCTCCTAATCTCATACGTTATACACGACATTCACTCTTATTCAAGCCTATGTTCAATCACTATATAGTCAGTAGGTAGGTATTTAATATTTATTTGTAAGGTAGGTACCTCCTACTATAGCTGTTTGTATTTACATGATTCGTCTACGCTTTTGATTATTATAACTTACAGGTTATAGGCATAGTAGAGAGATTATACTTCATAATGTTTATAAAAAATGCCATATAGGTAAAATAATCAACACAATATCTATTATCATTTATTATACTTAAGTATTTGGTGCGATATGGAAATTTATAATATCTCAATACTATATTTTGTTACCTACCTCAATCAACTCGATTATTATTGTCAATAACAAATGTTCAAATTCCAATATTTACATTACTTACCTATACCATATTATGACGCATTAAATAATATTAATTAAAATATGCGGGCAATGGTCATGTGTTGATATATAGTCACTATAAATTTACAAATATAAATTATACTATCTAAAGCCTCTTGATTATAACTGCATACACATAATTTCGTAGTAGGTAATCTGAAGTTTTAATTGCCTATACTGTCTACATTATGACTGTCCTCTGTATTCCAGATTCCTTATAGTTATGGTATGCTCTATGAATAATTAATTCGTTTCAAGTCGCAGTAATATTGAGTATTATTAAATAAATAAGGAAACGGTAGATACCTATTACTCATTTATATCAAATTTATCAAGGCGAGTTGTGATTTTTCGCGAAATTATGGCGGCACCTACCTCTTGTAATAAGTAAAATATGCCTATTATACAATCATTAGTAATATACTCGTAACTAATATATATATGATGTATATCCTGCATAAAACAAAGACGGCAATTTTGTCAGAACGATACCAAATAATTCTAAAATCTAAATTATGTTCTCAGATCGTACAGAGTAAAATAATGTTTAACTCTGTGATGGTACCTAATTACCAATTTGACCTTTTGACAATTTCTTCAAGACTATTTTCGATAGAATGGGACATTTCGTCTGGTTCATTTTTCCAGGTGGAAAACTACTCTATCATAGAATTTAGATAATACAACAAAGAAAAATTTAGTTAAAACAAATATTTTGAGTTGGTTTTGTTCCAATAATAAATTTAAAAATGTAACTATACATAGTAAGACCGCATCATCCTAATAGTTGAATAGCTATAGCATTAGCTCTATAATCAATGGCTATGGGTATTCAAATATATATTGTATGATATTTGAATATATGCATTGAAATTTTCAACACAGAGATTGCATTCGATACCTTTAATTACATTATTAAATACCCAAACAAACGTCGTTGATAATAAAATAAAAATTAATAGATGTGTACTTAAAAAATGTGTTAGGGTTTTCAAAAAAAGAATCAGAAATCATAACACTTTTTAATGTTTTATGATATATGTACACATATTATACTAAATTTATTTGTAACTATTACTATAATACTACTTATTAATGAATTAATGAGACGATTGAATAAACAACAGTTATCTTCAAAGTATTTGGAAACATTTAATTTTTACTACAGCATTAAAAAAATATATATTTTTAAAAATACTTATGGGGAAATGGGAAATTGTACATTGTACGATACGTATTAGTTAGCCAAAAATAGGCGTGAGGGAAATTGTCCTACATTCAATAACGAAACATTGTATTCAAGAAAATAGTAATAAATAATTATTAATTTATAATGTTTTCACATTTCGTACTTTGAAAATCACGGTCACGTGTAAACCACGTAGGACAGTTGTAGGTACCACATAGCTTAGGTATGTTCATTGTCTATATTATTTTAATAATGCAGTCCCATGACCACGGTACATTAGAATGTTTTACATTTTGAATACCATTTCACAACTACGTGTCCCTTGGGTTGGCAACGGTTACAGTGCCAGTAACATCGAATTACCGTCTTCAATTAATCTCGTACCCATTGCCAGTACATAGAACTTTGGTCGTAAAAAAAGCTTAAAATCTAACGTATGGGCAAAATAATGACATTTTCAAACACAAAAAATACCTTACGAACCGAAAACATTAAGTTTTTGGTTTTAAATGATATTGAAAAAGCAAAACGGATTTATATTTGCCGGTACCGGCGCGCCGGCGGCCATGTTTCTCGTTTGACCACCACCCCGATCCGGTGCGCTACGTTCGAAACGCTCTCTTTCCGTGTCTGCTCTGCTATCGTCGTGTGTGCCGCTCGTCGATTAAACATTTTTCCACCGCCCGTATCGGCTACATAGTCTTTTGGAGGATTTTCATCCGTTCGAATCTGATATTTTGATTGCAAGTCATCTACGAACGGTAAGTAAAACTATTTGATCTCATATTTCCTCTTTGTTTTTACCTTTTTGACCCAGTAATTGTGAAACCGCGATCCGCCGGCCGGAATATCATCTTGTCCTCGTTCGTTGCGTTTTTCTTCTCGTTCTTTAAAACTGTTACATCTTAGATTTCCTCGGTATTGCGTCTTAATCCCTAACCGCCAACACCGTCGTTCTTTCGCTGACGTTTAAGTAATTCCGGAGAATTTTGGACATAAATCTATGCCGTGTACGGATTGTAGGTTCTTCCGGCTGCTACCGTAAACTACATCCGTCAACAGGCTTTGTGTTGGGTTTTGATGTGTGTCCTTTGTGCTTTTTACCCCTAAAACTGTACCCTTTGCAAGCCCGTCCAAGTTCGTTAAAAGTTATATTGTAATCCCAATGGTCACGTCGAATTTTTTTTGTATATGTGGCATTATACATATATGTATTGTACTGGTTACAAAATCCTAAGGACTGCCGTTATTTGTTATTTGTACACCATTATTAAATTCGTCGATCATAAGTAACCATAATTTCGTTTGGTTTTTAAATGCATTTTTGGTCCTTATTCGAAGTTAAAAGTTGATTTGAATGCGAGCATATTTTGCCTGCTGGCCATTGGTTGGTACCATTGTCATCGTGACACATGTCTAAAGATATTGGTTAGAACGATGCATTTTCGGTGATCCGCTTGATAATGCGTCATCTTTCGGTTCATTAACCTCGATGCATTATATATATTTGCATTTCCGTTTTGACGCAGATTTCAAAAATTTTAAATTTGCAACCACGGAAAATCAACTTTGCATCTTACGGTCACGTATGTACACGTGGAAGTGATTTTTTTTTATTTGTTCGTACTTAATCCCGATAGTAATATTTTCTACAATTATTTTCCATCTTATCTAAGCCTTTTCAAACAAATCGTGTTAATATTATCATTGTTTGGTTATTTCAGATTAGCCAAATCCATGTTAATTACCATCTTTTGTTATTTCATTTGAAGTTTTCTAATAATGTATTAACCCATTTTTGTTGTTTTTATTATAGTTATTTAATGTTTTGTTATTTTTAGATTAACCATGGGTAAAGAAAAGGTACATATTAACATTGTTGTCATTGGACACGTCGATTCCGGTAAATCAACCACAACTGGTCACTTGATCTACAAATGTGGTGGTATCGACAAGCGTACAATTGAAAAATTCGAAAAGGAAGCCCAAGAAGTAGGTTTTTTGGAAGAAATAATCAAAATTGAACGTGTTATAATTTTCAAAATATAATTTTAGATGGGAAAAGGTTCTTTCAAATATGCATGGGTATTGGACAAATTGAAGGCTGAACGTGAACGTGGTATCACCATCGATATTGCTCTATGGAAATTCGAAACTGCCAGATACTATGTCACAATCATTGACGCACCTGGACACAGAGATTTCATCAAAAACATGATCACTGGTACTTCCCAGGCCGATTGTGCTGTGCTTATTGTCGCTGCTGGTACTGGAGAATTCGAAGCTGGTATTTCTAAGAATGGACAAACCCGTGAACACGCTCTGTTGGCTTTCACCTTGGGTGTAAAACAATTGATTGTTGGTGTGAACAAGATGGATTCCACTGAACCACCATACAGCGAAGTATGTTCTTTAAAATTTTTAAATGTTTTTATTTAACAAAATTAATAATTAATTTTTTACAGAGCCGTTTCGAAGAAATCAAGAAAGAAGTCAGCAGTTACATCAAGAAAATCGGTTACAACCCAGCTGCTGTTGCTTTCGTGCCCATCTCTGGATGGAATGGAGACAACATGTTGGAAGTTTCCGAAAAGATGTCATGGTTCAAGGGATGGGCCGTTGAACGTAAAGAAGGAAAGGCTGATGGTAAATGTTTGATTGAAGCTTTAGATGCTATCCTGCCACCCAGTCGCCCAACTGACAAGGCTCTCCGTCTCCCACTCCAGGTATGGATAAATACAAATATTTTTTAAATAATCTTTTTATTTGTACACTTTATAACCTGTGTTTATTTATAGGATGTCTACAAGATTGGTGGTATTGGAACAGTCCCAGTAGGTCGTGTGGAAACTGGTCTTTTAAAACCTGGTATGGTTGTGGTTTTCGCACCTGCAAACATCACCACTGAAGTCAAGTCCGTGGAGATGCACCACGAAGCTTTAGTAGAAGCTGTTCCCGGAGACAATGTTGGTTTCAACGTAAAGAACGTTTCAGTCAAAGAATTGAGACGTGGTTTTGTTGCCGGAGACACCAAGAACAACCCACCCAAGGGCGCAGCTGATTTCACAGCCCAGGTATTTAACTTCTATTATAAAAAAAAAATGAATATGGTCTAATACTTTTGTTTTTTTAGGTTATTGTATTGAACCACCCTGGTCAAATTTCCAACGGATATACTCCAGTGTTGGATTGCCACACTGCTCACATTGCTTGCAAATTCGCAGAGATCAAAGAGAAATGTGACCGTCGTACCGGTAAAACTACTGAAGCTAACCCAAAAGCCATCAAGTCTGGAGATGCTGCCATCATCAACTTGGTACCATCCAAGCCTTTGTGTGTTGAGGCTTTCTCAGAATTCCCTCCCTTGGGACGTTTTGCTGTGCGTGACATGAGGCAAACTGTTGCTGTTGGTGTCATTAAGGTAAATTTTGACATAAATTCATCTTACTGTCTTTCATTGATTTTATATATTGAATTAACCCAAAATAATTTTTCCTTCCAGAGTGTTAACTTCAAAGATTTGTCAGCCGGCAAAGTAACAAAGGCCGCTGAAAAGGCCCAGAAGAAGAAATGAATAGGCGTAGCAGTAGCGCACACACGTCCTTCAGTTAGGTCAAATGGGAGTTGGCATAGGTGTCGGAAACCATCCCAACTTCTAATACTATCCAAATGGCTGTTACAACCTTGTTTTCATCGTAAAGAATTCCGCAGGAAAAAATTGTGTTGTGCTACTCAATATCATGATAACTTTGTTTTTTATTTTTTATTTTCAAGAATTTTTAAATTTTGTTTTAGTTATGTTTAACTGAGTGATAGGGATGACATAATTTTAAAAATATTTTTTTTAATTAATGTATTTATAATGCATTATAATTTAAAAAATATTTTTTCTAAACTTAGTTTATATCATTCTATGAAGTTATAATTTGTATTTTATACATTTATTTTTTTTTACATGATTTCAATTACTGCATCTATGACTAATCCATTTGGCCCAACTGAAAGCATTAGCCGCCGCCTATACCTTGTGTTAACATTTGTCTAAAAACATCAACAAATAAAACACTTGATAACTATTTTCTTTCCATTTATTCAATGTTTTTGTTTATTTATTTTCAGGTTCCCAACTAATCAGATCTTGTTAAAATCCTAGTTCCCAATTTACTGAATGTTTTGTAATGGAATGGATTTTATTCTAATGTATACTTATATAAGATATTATAATTAGATAATATGTTATTTAAAGAGTAATTTTATTGTATTTGAATGATAAAATGGTATAAACAATTTTCATTCATATTGTCCTTTAGTGCTTCATAGGGGTATACCGGTAATTTGTCGATTAATATTTTAATTCTATATTTGACAAGTTTCAAGTTAAGTTGTTTAGCAAACTAAAGTGAGAAATATAGTAGTAAATTAAGAGCGGTGAGTTAATCGCAGTGGCTGTCATGGTGGGTGGGCACTTATGAAGAATTGTAGCCAATTGTTCTATAGCCTCTAAGAGAAATCTAATCGATCCATCAAAATATCGATTTTTTTGCACATCATTACCTCCTTTAAGCCTTTAACTGCTATATGTGTAGAGGCTATTCATACAATAGAATCTATTTTATCATAGCTACTATTTTTTTTTTTTTTAAGGACCGAAATCACGCAATTAGTTAATGGTTTTAATAAAATGTACTATTTGTCAGTTTTGAGGACGGACTAATTGCATTTACTTTTTAAAAAATTGTTAACATTTTACACTAAACGGATAACAATCTACCATGTGCCTACCTACAGAAATAAAGTCAAAATTTCAATGTCAAAGCAATTGCTAAATCCAATTCAAGCCTTGGTTTCTTAGGTCGAAGTATTTCACAGACCTAGAGACACTGCTGATAACCTGATACCGATTTGTCCATAAATTGACAATCTAGATACACCAAAACTACTGAGACACGCTCAAACCGAAGGTCTCCCATATACAATGTATGATAAACTATAATGGATTTGCCATAAAAAAAAGAATTGCACACTAGTGAAACCTTGATATTCAGCTAGTGTTAGTAAGAAAACGATGCTTACACATTAATTATTGAACTTCATAAATATTTAGAATATCTCATGTGTTGTTATTTTCTCACTATCAGAATTAATTATTAGATATTGATGTTCCTTAATTATTGTTTACAGTTCAAATCTTTAACAATTTTGTTTCTGCTACGATTGATATACATAAATCTGTTCGCACAGAGTGTGAACGTGTTTTATTGCGTATAAAATGAGAGTACTTATAGCGTAGTATTCTTAAACAGTTGTGGGTACTTAATGCAAAGTGATTTTTCTATAATATAGAAATACTCATCTCAACATTTCTCTGAGATGCAAAATACTAAAAAAACACTCAAAGGGGATTGTAGTGGCGTATTTATGGGAGGGAGATTGCAACAGGGACATCCCCCTCCAAAGACGCTTTATTTTTTTACTCACTGCATAAATATTTATTTTTGATTATATCTTATGTTCATATGTTTTCATTTTTAACAATATATTAATTTTCATTAGGATGTTCAGTACTATTAAAGATACAACTTCTCAACTTATTAACA
>PVMI01026363.1:0-11085 GCA_008528875.1 Aulacorthum solani
AAAATTGTTTTTTATTTTCCAGTGATTGATTGTGTAATGTCAGAGTGGGAATCATGGAGTGAATGTGACACGGAATGCGGAAGTGGCATGATGACAAGAAAAAGACAAGTGATGAAAACACCAGTAAATGGTGGCAAACATTGTCCTTCGATGGTGCAGAAAAGGGCATGCATGGGAACCAGATGCCCCAATTATCCTGGGAGTGCCCTAAAAGGTACCAACTATTTTTTTCTCTAAGAAACTGAATCATTTTAAATAATATTTTTAAAAAAAATGTTCTTAGTAATTTTTTTTTTCACACTCAAACAATCTCAAAATCTGATCGGATCGTAATACACCCAGTTTTTTAATACGTTTAAATTATTTGATTGTAATAATATGGATAATAAGTCAGCGTTAGCCGTTAAATATTTAGTACTTTTAATAGTATAATATATAAATATTATATTATTTATTAACTAGGTTCTACCCCCTGTTTCTCGATTATACTCTTCGGCGTCAAGCAGCCTTCGGTGCTATAAAATTGCATACTTTCGTTGCCGTGCTAGAGTTTAATATAATAATACTAGTATCATGTGTATGACCTACTTGTAAACTTTAGGTTTCATCCAAAGATATAACATTACATTTATAAATCAATTTTAACTGGATACTGTTAATACAAACAGTTTGTACAGCATTTCCTTTTCTATTTTTTCACGAAAATTATCTTTGACAAAAATTGATCCAATAATAATGGTCAACATTGTTTATGTTCAAAATGACACTTTAATCATCTTGAGATGACGTTTCAAAATATATTTCTGATCACTAGACTCAAGTATCCATCCATTTTTTTTTGAATTTTAGAGTTGAAATGTATTTTTTATTTGGCATAAATAAAGTGAACTTTAATTTAAATCCGCACATCAAGTTATTACTTAAAATAATTCTGTTAATTAAATTTGCTAACCTTTTTTGAATGATTAATAAAAAATATATATAAAGCATTTAAATTTCATTTTTTGTTACTAGCAAAAATATAATACAACATAATATATAACAAAGAGAGTTTCATTATAATTTTAATAAAATAAATTAATATTTGACCGTCAACATAATATACAGTGATTATTTTTATATGTAATGTGTTTTATAAATAGATAACTAAAAATACTAGTTCATAACCATAATAAGGGTTTATTTGTTTTAAACTGAAAGATTGGCATTTTAAATACATTTTAATTAACAATTTTGTATAATGCTTTGTAGAAACTATTTTATACTTCATTGTATACCATATCATTAATAAAATGTAAATATAAAACAATACGGGTAAAATAGATTTTTTTTAAAGATCCACCATATATAGAACTGTAATAAAGTAACAAACATGGCCATTGTTATTGGATGACGGCATATAATTCAAAATCCAATTTACAATTTTTTATTTTTTATTTTTATTTTATTACATATTCGAAAAAAAAAAATTATTGAGCACTTATATTCTATTTATACAATGCTTTATAATATATTTTATACCATTAAAAAAAATTTATAAAATAACATATAATGTGTATATTTTTAAACTTTTTTCGACTAATATTGTGCTTAAGAATAATCATATAATACGAAACTTTTTCAGAAACAAGATTAAATGAAACATTTATTATAAATCATGTTTGTACGTAGACACACTCTCTATTTTCTATAACCTATTTCATGTTTATGATGTGCCTTTTAAATAATTATTCTATAAAAACATAAATCCTTACCTTATTATTGTGACCATAATTTTTAATACATTTTCAAAAATTCTCATCCATTGTGTTTTGCATAATTCCAAAATGTCACATCCCCGCAAGTTTCAACCGTACCCTAACCGACTTCCATAATAATAAATAAAATTTCCTAGCACTGTCTTGGTGCACTGTGTTTTAACCACAACAAATATTTATGTACCATATCAAATGAAAAGTAAAATGCATCTCCTAGTAATATTTTCTTAGAGTGTTGTTAATTTTTGGAGATAACCGTCCTTGGGCAGCAACGGTTGAATTTATTGTTGTATGACTGTTGGCATGAAAATATTTTAATCAAGCAAAAAGTCGAGGCTCATTATTCACAAGCACCTTAAATACAAACAAAAGATAAGAAACAAACAATCGCAAAAATATATTGTAATTACGCATTGTTAAAAATTGTAGACATCAGTGCATCGATTGTTTTGTTGTGTATTATGTACACTGTACATATACATTTGATATTATACTTATACTTATTTAATGCACGTGTACTATTGTTATCATTTATTGTTGTCATTACTTCGAGTATCATTTTTTTTTTATGTACATTGTTCACAATTCACTTTAACTTTACACTGACTGACAACTTTGTAAAATAGAATTGCATTAAATTTAAAATGGAAGTTTTATTAAAGAAAAATTCATATTGTATATTTTGTAACAGTAATTTTTTTTATTTATCAAAATAAGTAGGTAGGTACAACGGCCACTGAAGTCATTAGTATAATATGGATATATCGTTTACAAGATTGATTTTTATATACATTATTTCCGTTTTTAAAATTTACGTTATTATAGGTATTTACATATTTTTTGTATATCATAATATTCATGTTACATTATAATATGACAACAATAAAAATGTTCAGACACTTAGGCATTAGGTTTGGCCGATTGGAACGAAAAATGTATTACAAAAAAAAATGTTTTCAAAATTATGTTGCTTATAAGCTAGGTATGTAAATGTATAAGAAATAAATATAATTTATTTATTAATCAATTTATTGTCAATGGTCAATTTTTAGTACACAGTTAAAGTTCATAAATACAATGCATCTTCTCCACTTGTATTAATTTTAAGTTAGTTATAAAGGATGTAACAGAAATCTCTGACAAATAAAAAAAATGAATACTAGTAGGTTAAACGTATAACAAAAATTATGAAAATTATATGGGTATACAATTTTTAAGAAGTTTACATATTATCTCAAGAAATTCCCCCAAAAAATATTACCTTTTAAATTATTAGTTTACTCCAAATAAATATTTTTTATTTAAAAAACTGTGATAAATAAGCTACTTGACTTAAACATATTTACAGATAAAATTGGTCTAAAAATTAGGTTTGAAAATTGGCTATATTGAATTTAAAAAAAAATCTTTTGACAAGCGTCTATAAATTATTATTGTTACCTATTATTATCAAATAAAAAATTGATACTGATTAGAACAAAAGTTACTACTAGTTGCTACATCCTGTATAATATACTTATCTATTTCTTAATTTTATAACTTTACTTGATTGTCTTGGAGATTCGTATTTACGATTTAAAAATCACTAAGCAATGCTAATAGTAATATATTAAATTATTTTGATACATTAACTATTCGCTATTTGTATATGTGCTTTAGCTCGAATAATAAGAGAAATCGGAAATGGACTCTAAAGTGTGACTGATCATTGTATCTTCAAATAGCCCAGAATTTCTTAACTTACTATTCTCAAAGACAGTGCACTGCATCTCTGCTTCACTGAAACAGAGTTTGTGATGAAAGCACATAGATTTGACCCTAGTCAATTGTATCACTGTAAATAAGATGAAAAAGATTTAGATAATTTAAAAACTATGTATCATTAAGATCCTAGAGGTCAGCGAAAATTGAACGGTCAATGTTCATTAATTAAGCATAAACTTTGCTAATGAAAAACTGCGATTCGGTGATAATTTGTGAAATAACTATGGCAAATGAAATAATGTGAAAAATAAAAATATTATCATTCAACTCTGAATTTTATTAAACTGTTATATAAGTGACTAATAAATAATTAGTATATGAATATTTGTGTACAATATTATGTTAGGTATTGCCATATTGGTTACAGAGAATAATATAGACTATAATTCCTCAAAGTATGGGGGTAATAAAGTATACTAACTTTTAGTAAAAAATATTTTAATTTTAAATTCGAAAATTCATCAATTATTGTCTGTGAATTACAATGTTCTAATAATGTTTATTATTATAAATGTGTTTATAAGTAAAACGATTACCGTTTACATGCATTACAGACAAAAATATTTAACTAATTTTAACAGTTACACGAATGACGGTTGCGAGTGTACTTGATCTGAAATATGCATCTGAAGTGTATATGCTTCAATGTGCAAAAAAAGTACAAATTAAACGAGTTTAAACGGTTTGTTATAAATGAACATTTTAAAATAATTAGTTTAAGTAAATCTAACGCAAAGCACGTATTTCAAAATTAAATTTTCAGACCATATATTAAATGAATGTCAAAAGCCACGATAAAAAAGCAATAGCAGCAATATGAATAGAGTTAAAGAAGCACATAATATGTATTAATTGTATCTTTCCTCAGCACATTTTTTATAACATTGTAAATTTGTAACACATATTTAAAATAAAAAATTGTATTATCCTAATGGCCTTGGTACCGAGGGTCATTATTAAATTCATAAAAAAATATGTATTTCCAACATTTGTTATCGAAATCATTAGGTATAATTTAAAAACTATTGAAGAATTCATTTGATTTTTCTTAATCTCCAATAATTATGTGACATAAATTTAATATAAAACTATGTACAATTTATATATTATGAAAATTAAATAACCGACTCATAATATTCATCATTATTTCTATTATATTATATTTGATGTCCTAAATTGACCGTTCTTTTTGTTATTGTAACAATTCAAATTTATAAAGTTTTAATTACTAAATCTATTCATTTTCCAATTCATCACACCAGTTAGTTTTTTTTCATAATACAGAATGACATGAATAAAGTTTTGTAGAAACTTAAATATTAAATTTGCAGTCCCAAATAAATAAATAAAACTGACACATTTTCAAAGTTTTCCATAATTACTGCATGTTAATATAGAAATATATATTGGTGCCTTATCTAATTAAGCTCAATTATTTTATTTTTTAAATATATCTATAATTAAAATTATAAGCTACAAACGAGGTTGTTTAAGCAATAACAATTAATACATATTAATGTATAGTTATTCACTATGTAAATTAACATAATCGAATCTATAAAGTTCTATAAATAATTACATTTAATAAATTATATCTACGTAATTTATATCTAATGAAGGTACATATTAATTATTAAAAGTTAGATGGAATTAATTTGATTGAATTTAACTTTTGTAACTCATCAACCTTAATCAAGTTAATCATTTTATTAAAACTATTTAGGTCAGGTATATTATATACTTAATATTTATGTATATTTTATTATTTAGTATTATATTGCGAAAGTTATTTAAAATAAATATCGTACTAATATTATATTATAATATGTCTTAACAATACAAATTTTAAATTGTATAATTAATTGTATTTAAGATATTGCCTATTTAACATATATCCTCTAAACTCAAGTCACCGGGGTAATGGAACTGTGTGTAACATAATAAAATCATGAACGTTTAAGCAATTTTCTTTTTCTTTTCAGAAACCGCCATGTTGCTGCCTGCGTCTTTGGCATCCAACCGTTTGAGTAATGAGTCCCAAGATATACGTCACAATTTAAAGTACCGCTTGTCAAAAGAACCAGTCGATTTAGATTCAAAGGAGTAAGTGTTCAATTATTTTTAACGTTATCAGTTGACATAAATTAAAAAGATAACGGAAACAAAATATTTAACTTGATACTTGGATGGAGAGAAAGACATTTAATTTTGGTGGTTAAGGCCATAAGCAAGGGCCTTACTGGGGACGACTGTGTTAAGTCCGCAAAATGTCTATATAAAAGCGTTGTGCGTGTACATTACACATTTAAAGGTAGCCATATCTTTGTGTGTGAATGTGTGTGTGTATTTGTGTGTTTGTTATATACATTTATTTATATTATATATAAGCTCAATGAATGCATAATTAAAGAGATACGAGGGTGTGTAAAGATACTCAGCAATATAGATAGGGTGGCCAGTCAAGGGGGATAATTGTAACAAAACCTGGGGTAGTTATTATTCAAATTTCGGGCATACCTTTGTCGCGAAATTGCTATCAAAGGCGTAAGACATTCCTACACCCTAACACTATTTATACATATACTCGTGATCTGTTATGCATGGCACTACAAAAAATAACAGATCCTTGCACTGCTCCAAGAAAACGACAAGCAGTAGAAGTCTTAGAATTTTAGACTTTTGGAGTCTCTGACATGAAAATAATTAAATTATAGACCTACATGAGCTTACAGCAGCTACTTGTCATTAAAATATTAAATACAAAAAAAGCTTTGTCTTGACATAACGCATTAAACATTAAGTCTAATTGTAGTTGGCTCAACATGTGTATTATGTAGTTTATTTATGAATCATATTAATTAATTATTAGCACATTTGATGTAGGTACCTAATACCTATACTTTGTAATAATTTCAATTAATTAAGTGTAAAACGTTATAGAACAAAGTTCATGAACATAATTTATAAAATTCATGTATGAAGTATGAATGTATAGAAATATATTATTACTCTTTACCTAACCTCTTAAGAAAAATCATAATTATTATACTTTAACATAGGTGTTAAGTTTTATATAGGATCACGTTAAGCATACATAACAAAAGAAAAATGAATGAACTATTTCGTTGACTTCGAATATTTATTCATTGTATTTTTGTATTGCTTAAATTATGATAAGTATACGTATACTACACAAAATTAAGTTAGAAAAAATGTAATTATTTAGATAAAATGATATATATTAATTTATATATGAGTGATAGAAAAGTCAATAAAACTTATTCATCGTAAATATCTCACGTAATGGGTCATGAACTTATAATCTAATTGCTAATATTATATGTTTGTATTTTAACATATAATATTAGCAATTGATGCAAATGAGAGGCTCAAACGATTGCTCATGAAATATTGTTTTTACGTTAAATTAGTTTGACAAAAATATATCAAATCTTCAATAAAATAATTAAATATTTCCAGTAATTTTAACAAATAATAATTGGAAGTCATATCTTTGATACGGCATTTTGAACCCAGCCACCCAGGTGTACTCAAATAACGTATTATTTTTTTCCCCTCAGATACCAGTTCGTTTCCTAAAAGTAGGTTAATATTTAAAGAATGGGCGATAAAACATATCAGCTTACAAAAATAATTTAAATTTTTATATCTGGTAGATTTACTTTCATGTTATTTTTATTTTCATGCAGTGTTATGCAACACATATTATGTTTACTAATAATACATTCAAAAGAGAGATTAATACACGACATTGTGGTTTACTTCCAACAATGTATTTTACTCACAATCGATTTTTAAGTAATTTTGCATTTAAAATGATACCTTTAATTTCTGACTTATATTATCATTCATCTGTTATTTTTTTTCTTTTTTTTTGAATTGTGATTGTGACCAAGTGTAATATTTATAGTCTCATAAATATCCCCAAATATTATTTATACATATAATTATACAGTGATTAATGATTATCTATGTTGTATATATAGGTATCTAAAATATAAAATACTATTACTTGTTGTTCAAGTTTAAATTATTACATCAATCAGTGTTTAATACGATTCGCTGATGAATCAGTGTTTCATAAATAATAATTCAAGATGTAAACTATTCTCAAATATTATCGAAATTATTATAATACCTAAATAATGTCCTCTTATATATTAAAAGAATCGATCAATGTTAATAACAATGATTCACCTCGTAATTGATTAAAATGATTTTAATTTAAAAACAGTAGGTATCTCAGACAGCATATAATATATGATAATACTCGTGAAATAGATTTGACAGTCAGCTGATGTGACAATGTAAGCGACCACGCATATCCATCTAAATCTATAATCAATATATATATATATATATGATTAATATAATATATATATACAATGTATATTAGACCCATCCTCCATGTGATTGATTACATCATAATGTTATTCGTCTAATTAATTATCTATACGCAAATGAACTACCCCTCCCCCCCAACCCTCCAAGTATCGTAACTATGCGTTAATATAATTGTTACCCCCGTTGACCATTTCGACAATGTAATATTGGACGTCGTAAACACAGCGCGTTATAATATACATATTATATATTATATTATAAATTAATATTATACTGACTATGTATAATAATATACCTAGGCAATAACACTGGAACGCATTACCTATATTATATTATTATGCTAATAATATTATATAAACAATAAACGGTTAACTGTCTGTTATTATACGGGTCTGTGTTCAAAGTTGCACATGCAGCTCCGTTCTACTGCAGTGGCCTGTATTTTCATTGTTGTCCCTCGTATGCAGTTTTCATTTTGGTGGCACCACTCAGACTAAAATAATTTAGTAAATATACCTAAATTACAGTGTACATTTTTTTTCTACATTTTTACTTACTTGTATTTTTGTAATAGTACTATTATTTACATTTTGCAATGGCCTTTTGAAATATTATTTCTTTGTATTTGAAAAGTCGTGTTTTCAATTCAAATTCGTGGAGACAGTATATCACGATAATATAATATATACATACTATAAATCTCTGAGTATCGCTTCACATAATATAGCGCCAAGCTAAAGCAATATCATCAGTGCCTACCTACCTATATATCTCAAATTATACGTCTATATACTCTATATTATATATTCTGTGTATGTATATACGGTTTTTCGATGTCAAGAATTCATTAAAACCTCGGAAGAAGATGATGTGTTTGCGACGTCTTTAATTAATGTAGATACTCATCGACAGTCGCGGCGCCAACCTTTGTGTATCTGTACATATTATTATATTGTATGCGCGTATACGTGTGTTGTGCAGAATTTCTGATGTGTGCACATGAAAATTACAAGCGTCGATGACCTTTTCAATAGATACTTGTTATGAAGGCCGATGGTTGGTAAAAGCTGTTTACATGTCTGTGCTTTTGTGTCCGAGTCAATGCATGAAATTAATGTGGGGTACCTACCTATATATAATATAGTATACAACGAGTGATGTTACTAAAGCTGAATAGGCGATAAAAAATAAAATGTGTATAAAATGTACTTATATATATATATAACATACATATATAACATAAGTGTTTATGGTGTTTTTTGAGCTGCCCTTTTAAACCGAGCTTAACAAAAAGTACTTCGACGCAATGTCAACATTATGCGTCAAGATTTCTGGTTCAAAACACGTGGTTTTGTATGTACGGTTAGCACAGAGTAAAACTTGTTCTATACAAGCTTCACATAATATATCGAAAGTTCTGCAAAGGGTTCTTATGAAATAGGAAAAAAAAATTCATAAAAGGAATGACAAATTGGAAATTGCGGTGTACGCCTCTCTTATATGAAAACTGATATGTCTTCTGCGCTATAGTATAAAATATTTGGATAAACTTACATTCATAGTACCTATACAATATATACATACTTAGTTCAAAGCGGGATTTTCAAAAAATGTTATAAGATATTTTAACCGCGTGAGTGAATAAAATGTTAAAATAATGAAAAACAAAACATATTATATAAAATATAAAATATGGAATACCTAGCATACTTTTGTTAGTGATTTTTATTCTTATTTCATACTATTTTAACAGTCCATTTTTAAACGTTTTTTATTTCTTATGATTTTTTAGTTTTTTATGATTATACGTATGTCCCAAATTAATTTGTCTATAAGTATAAGATAAAGTACCTATAATGGCATAATGTGTAGAATGATATACTGCTGTATCAGAGCACTTTCAAAAGTTCATCTTTACATCTTACTACTACTTAAATAAAAACACAAATAAGTATTAACAATTATTAATATTGTATTATTATCGATAAAGTTTAAAGTCTTAAAGGGTATAAATAATTTATTGACGTTTAATTCTCAGTGGAAAATAATATATTATGAGTTGAAGCCTCACAACAAATGTTTAAATTCAAAGTGTAGAATCAACATACTTTTTTTTAAATTCAGGAACTCGGGGTATATGCTGGATAATAGAATACACCTACCTAAGCTATAGATAACTATACAATTTCAGCTGTAAGAACGCAATCTCATAAAATAGCCACTTACTGTAATTTTTTCTGTACTAAACTCACATAAATTGTATTATATTTTCGTATATACTCTGAGATAGATATTCCTATTTAAAAAAAATATATTAAGTTTACTTCACATCATAATTTATAATAATATCGTATCTATACGACCGTAAAGTGTATAATAAATGTACAATATATTATATAGTCATGATTTATGAATAGATTTTTTTTGTTTAAGATTGTTATTTTAATTATCACTTGGACTATAATAGCTACACTTCACTATTTTTTTAATAAAACTGTATTATTTAAAAAATATTGAAATCAAAGATAATAATTATACCTATAAAAATACTTGAATAAACCATATTACGATATAAAATAACTATAACTAATATCTAAACTAAATGCTAGCTTCAATAAACAGTACGAAGACAAAATTCCATACACGTAACGTTGGGTATTCCCTTATTTTGATGCTGCAGTCTACAAGACAGTGATTGTAATATAATTTTTGCATCTCATTTATATAACGATTACGTCAATGATATTCTATTGAGTTCGTAAAATTTGGTTTTCAAAATATATTAAATACATTTAGCAGGTATAAGTATCTGCTATAGTGTATATACTGCATGCAGTAAAAAAAAATATAATCATGAACTTCAAGTCTCGGGATTTTTAACATACATTGTTGGATTTATATTGCCGGCAACTGGCAAGTCGCAAGTGACAACTTTTTAATTTGTCGTATGCGCGTCTTAACACTAAACATTTCTAGAGTTGGCCGAGTTGGGTGAGTATTGTTTTTCGAGTCGAGTCGAGTTCGAAAGTCGAGTACTCGAAAAATGTCAAGTATCTACTCATAAAAGGTCGAGGAATAAGTCGAGTAGAGTCGAATACTCGATAGAAGTCTAGTAGAATAGTGTACTCGATAAAAGTGGAGTAGAGTGGACTTCTCGATTTAAACCGATTACTCGACTTTGTGAGTACAAAAAAAAATT